>FXXK01001113.1:143242-248870 GCA_900184695.1 Betula pendula
AAAAAATTACCATCTGGCGAAAAGACCCACCTCTCATTTTCTCTCTACTCTAAACCCAGTTCAAGAAAACCTCTCAGATTCTCCATTAATAAAGATGAGCAAGAAAGCGAACCCACTTCTTCTACTTCCTCTTCGGTTGCCGTACTTTCTGAAAACCCAAGTGAGGGCAATGATACCCAGAAGACTGAGTTGGGCAAAGAGGGTGACGCTGACGAGAAAGAGAAACGGCAAGAGATGGACTGGAAGACGGACGAGGACTTCAAGAAATTCATGGGCAATCCTTCGATCGAGGCGGCGATAAAGCTGGAGAAGAAGAGGGCAGATAGGAAGCTCAAGGAGCTCGACAGGGAAAATAGTGATAACCCAGTTGTGGCGTTTTTCAATAGAGTGGTGCGTGATAGTTTGACTAGAGAGAAGGAGAGGTTGGAGAAAGCAGAGGAGGCCTTCAAGGCTCTTGATCTCAACAAGGTATTTATTTAGCTTACCCTTTTTTCCTTAGTTATAGCTTTTGGATATCTATTATCATAAAGGTGAAAACTTGAGGAGGATTTACTACTGTACTACGTAATTTATTAGTAATATCTTATGTCTTAATTCTTATGTTCAGTGAATTTATAATAGTGATTATGTTCAAAAGCGAGATACGTATACTATTATAGATTGTTAATTGTTGGTCAGTAGTATATTGATCCAATCATGATCTAAGATCCATTTGTTTCTGTTTTTATTCAAAAATCTTGAAACATGTGTTTCTTTTTGGGTCAAATTTGATGCGGCAGTTGAAGACCTGTTTCATATGAATCATAGACGGTATATTAATAATAAGGTGGACATGATCCACCTTGATTCATTCCCCTTTTTTCAATATTGTTAATAAAAATAAAAAAACAATAAGAAAAGTTTAAACACGACTTTTTTTAATATTTTATAATCTATTGATAACAAGTTATAAGCAAAAAATTCTTACAAATTATGAGTTTTAACTACTATCAATAGCATAAAGCACAGATAACCATAGCATAACACTATAAATTTAAACAATTATAGAAAACCTATCTATGACATTATCTTCCGCTCACCCATGTAAAACACTAATTGAATAATAGATATGCTTCGAGCAGACTAGACCTAAGACATAGGTAGTCCAAAATCACATCAACTTTATTGATCCGGTCATGAAAAATAGCCTCTCACATGGATTTACTCATCTCCAACCCTAAAGGTTATGAAACAAAACCATCATCGACTTAAGGACCAAGACAACAAGAAAAACAAACAACACAAACATCAAAAAATAAAAAAGCAGAAAAAAACCCCAAAACATAATGGTGCCGACAGTCGGAGAGGCAACAAAAGGCAGCAGAAAGTCAAAGCCACAACACGTGAGGAAAACGAGGGGGAGGAGGAAATAGGGAAAAAATCCCTCCTCTCCTGGACGACTCTTTTTTCGGTTTATCTCTCTAGATAGGCTAAATCTTTTTACAAATAATATATGTATTTTATATTTTATGATGCTGTAGTTTTAACTAACATTTGATCCATGTTTAAACACAACCTATTTGTACAAAAAGGATAGAATAAACATTAAAAACAAATGTGTAGCAACTCTTCCACTACATGCTGAACTCTTTTGCTTTTGAAATTTTTGTTTTCACTTCAACATATAATTTTCTCACCATCATAAAAGACTGCCGCGCATAACAATCACTGACAGAGAATTAGTGAGCAATAGGTCACATCGGCCCCAACTCACGTATGAGCCAATTAAATATGACCTTTTACATTGTTTACAAGGAATGTTGTAAAAATATTATAAATTTTAGAAGTTACCATAAGCAATATAAAAACAGTCAAAATTAAAAAGCCGACAGTAAAAATAAAATGATATTTAAGAAACCTTTTTTTTAAGAGACACTTCACACTTAGGTAAAGTCACTTGAAATGAAGTGGGCCTCAATTTAATTAAAAAAATTAACACAAAATTTTAAAACATCCCTAAAAAAACCTCTAAAAAATATCTAACAAACCCAATATATACTCTCTTTTATAATGTTTGGTTTGAGTATGCTTTTTAATATTGCATTTCTCTTAGGCTACTAGACAAACCGATACATTTATCCTTATAAATATGGTTCTTTGTTTAAATGTTCTAAATGTGTTTTTTCTAAAAAAAAAAAAAAAATTGATTAATGATATAACGTAAAAATAATTTTGAATACTTTCTAAATATTTTCGTGTTTTTACTATAGTATACTATATATCAAAGTTAATGAAAGAAAAGGATGAAAAAAAGTGTAATGAAAGAAAACCCATATCAAAAGTTACAAATGTCTCACTTTCAAAGCTGGACTCTTTCCCCTTACCCCTTCTCACTGTAAATTTGCTTTTTTTTTTTTTTTTTTTTTTTTTAAAAAGGTCGACTCATGCATGGTCCATGAATTGTCTGCTTTCTAAGACTACAGGAAATCCAGTAACCGGAATGTACTTGTATCCAATCGTCATAGCTAAAAGCACACATCTTAAGCCACACAAATCTAGTATCCTTGCCATATAGATTACCGGTGGGGTTCTCCTCTGTCATCATCTGCATGATAAATGCACCTGTGAAATTCTCTCCAACTTTCTAGACCAGTCTCTCCTCTCCAATCTACTCTTCTTCTTCAGCCAGCAAGCCACCACACCATGAAATCATTCATTCTTCAAGCTCCCCAATGGGCCACCTTTCCATTACTTCACATTCTTCTTGTCTTCATGGCCCCCCAGGAACTAAAAAGCAAAGAACAAGAACAAATACAGGTACCATAGTACTCCAGCTTTCACTTTTTTTTTTGTTTTTTCGGGGGTAGAAAGTTTCAAAAGAATACGGTTAATGTTCTATTATGTAAAAAATGAAATATTAATAAAGAGATGCTGGTTTGAAGGCTGCAAGTGCTAATGTGTGGTCGTTTTCTTTCATGTTTTTCTTGTCAGAAAAGTATATTTTGTTGTAGATGTCCTCTGATCTATTGTAATTGTTTGTAGATCGTGTTTTGTTACCGTAAGATGTTATATTTTTTCTATAACTTTAGTATTTTTATTTTGAACTATATGTTGTTGTAGTTGTTTATGAGTTTTTATAAGGTAATATGATATTTCCCATTTATTAATAATTTTTTTTTTGAAAACGATTGACCAATACCGTGTGCGCGGAAGACAAGAATAATAAATGTAATGAATTGGCAGCGTTTTGAGCAAAAGTTTCCATATACAAACGCTTCGGTTCAATTTGCAATATTTTCTTATTAAATCTTCTTCCAAATGCAAACACTTTGGAAATTATTGGCAACATTTGACAATAAAATGAAAGCAATTTGCATTACTTAATTTGAAAATTGTCAAATGGTGGTCAATATCTTACAGTAGTTGCCTTAAAGTTGGAAGTTATTATTGGGCTTAATTAAAGTATCTTAAGATACTTAATTGAATCATTCACTTTTAAGGAGAAATTAATAGAATATCCAACCACTCCTCATGAGGGCTCATCTCATGAGCCCTACTCATTTACAAACGGCCAACCGCACTCTGCCACGTGCATTAGAAGAAGAGGAGGCATGTGGGTGGTGGGCCACCACATCCATCAAATGTCCCTTTAGAGCATCTTTAACAACGTTTTTAAAAATAACTAATCAAAAAGTGTCGTTCTTTATTTTAATTACTACTTTTTTTATACAAACTTTAACAAATTTTCTATTCTCTTCTCTATTTTATTTAAAATATTATTTCTTACTATTTTTTTATTATATCTCACTCTTTCTTCGCCTATCGCTGTGTCTCTCCCAACCACCATTTCCTTCACCTTCTTCTTTCCCAAGTCCAACGACACCCCCAAGCTCACCTCTGCCAACACCCATTCGGTAAAGCTTAAAGCCAACAACAATTAAAAAAAGAAAAATCAACCCAAAAATTTCACAAATCAATACCTGACTCTTCCAATAAGCCACTCAGTCAGCTATACCAAAAAATTCAAAACTCAGCCTTAATTCATTCGGCCAAGACAGAAAAGTAAACCCAGAAAAACTCCAAACTGGTATTCCACCAAATTTTAACAACATAAATTCTCCTCCAATTTTCGGTCACCCACCAAATTCAACCCAAGGAAGCTCCCAAAATTTTCATCCTCCACCCATTCGGCCATAGCACCAAAACACAAAAAAAAAAAAAAACCTACATATTATTTTTGGAGAATAAACACCCATTTGGCAGGGATGAGAGATGAGGGAGATGAGGGACCAGAGGGAGATGAGAGAGAGAATACAAAACAAAAAAGTAAGATTTTTGAGAAATAAAATACTCGTTCATTTTGCTACAATGATTTGCAACCATTGCGAATCACTGTAGCTAAAAGTGTATTTTAAAGCGTGGGAAGATAATCTGCTGAATAAAAAAATGGCCCAAATTTGCTAAATATAGAAAATATTGAGCATTTAGCCTAATAAAGATGCTCTTACAACTTTAGACAATGCGTGCACATTCTAAAACTGCAGCCGTTGTAGTTAAAGCCTTTGAATTGAATTCCTCACAATTGACTGATAGCTCGAGTCAGCTGTGGGAATGTGGGGCAAACGGTAAACAAGAACTCCAACCCTCAGGGCCTGGGCTGAATGGCCCATTGAAAGGCTAACTCTAACTAACACTGGCCCAAAGCAGTAGTACAACATCATTCTCACAAGCTGCAGGAGAACGGGTAAGCCCGCAAAGCACTATATCACCTCTCCCACTTGAGTCAAATCCCAATCATGATGCTGTCGGACATATTTCTTGAAGAAAAAATGCTCGCCGTTTATTATTGGTGTTTTTTATTTTTTATGCAAAAGTGATGGACTTTTTTTTTTGTTTGCAAAAAAAAAAAAAAAAAAAAAAAAAAAAAAACAAAAATGAAACAAAAAGATGAACACCAATCATTACTCCTCTTTAAGAATCATATAGGGCCTATTTGGCAAGTAATTTTAATTTTACTGTTTGATGATTTTATTGTAGTTGAAGTAATTGTTGAGAGGGAAAGTTATATATTTTTTGTATAGAAAAGTAAAATTTTTTATTTTTTAGTAAATATTTTATTTGAATGGTAATAAAAAATATTTGATGTGATATAAAAATTAAAAAAAAAAAATTGTTAAAAAATAGTTAATGTGATATAAAAAATAATTTTTTTTTTAAAATTAAAGTAAAATTAGAGTCGGAGATAAAATCACATGCCAGACAGGCCTATAGAAATCGGTGAGGGGGTCATGCTCCTTCTGGCACATTAGTAAGTAGCATTTAATGCCACTTGAGCCGTGCACACCATCATAAAAGACTGCCAGGAACATTTCATGCCAGAGTTAGTGACCAAAGATCATGGGCAACTCACGTAAGAGCCAATTAGAATATGACCGTTTTTACATTGTTTACAAGGAAACGTTGTAAAAATTTTATAAATTTTAGAATGTTTACCATTAGCAATATAAAAACAGTCAAATTTAAAAAGCGACGTAAAAATAAATGATATTAAATACCTTTTTTTAAGAGACACTTCACACTTGGTAAAGTCACACTTGAAATGAAGTGGGCCTCAATTTAATTAAAAAAATTAAACAAAATTTTAAAAAAATCCCTAAAAAAACCTCTAAAAAATATTCTAACAAACCCCAATATATATCTCTTTATATGTTTTTGGTATTGGAGTTGCTTTTTAATATGCATTTCTCTTAGCTATGACAACCGTTGTTATCCTTATATTATTGGTTCTTTGTTAATGTTCTTAAATGATGTTTTTTTTAAAAAAAAAAAAAAAATTGATATGATATAGAGTAAAAATAATTTTGAATACTTTCTAAATATTTTCGTGTTTTTACTTTATATATATATATATCAAAAGTTAATGAAAGAAAAGGATGAAAAAAAGTGTAATGAAAGAAAACCAATATCAAAAGTTACAAATGTCTCACTTTCAAAGCTGGACTCTTTCCCCTTCCCCTTCTCACTGTAAATTTGCTTTTTTTTTTTTTTTTTTAAAAAAAAGGCTCGACTCTGCATAGGTCCATGAATTGTCTGCTTTCTAAGACCTAGGAAAATCCAGTAACTGGAATGTACTTGATCCCAATCGTCATAGCTAAAAGCCACAAGCTTAAGCCACACAAATTCTAGTTTCCTTGCCATATAGATTACCGGTGGGGTCTTCTCCTCTGTCATCATCTGCATGATAAAATGCACCTGTGAAACTTCTCCAACTTTCTAGACCAGTCTCTCCCTCTCCAATTCTACTCTTTTTCTTCAGCCAGCAAGCCACCACACCATGAAATCATCATTCTTCAAGCTCCCCAATGGCCACCCTTTCCATTACTTCACATTCTTCATTGTCTTCATGGCCCCCCAGGAACAAAAACAAGAACAAGAACAATACAGGTACCATAGTATCAGCTTTTAACAAAAAACCATCTGGCGAAAAGACCCACCTCTCATTTTCTCTCTACTCTAAACCCAGTTCAAGAAAACCTCTCAGGTTCTCCATTAATAAAGATGAACAAGAAAGCGAACCCACTTCTTCTACTTCCTCTTCGGTTGCCGTACTTTCTGAAAACCCAAGTGAGGGCAATGATACCCAGAAGACTGAGTTGGCCAAAGAGAGTGACGCTGACGAGAAAGAGAAACGGCAAGAGATGGACTGGAAGACGGACGAGGACTTCAAGAAGTTCATGGGCAATCCTTCGATCGAGGCGGCGATAAAGCTGGAGAAGAAGAGGGCAGATAGGAAGCTCAAGGAGCTCGACAGGGAAAATAGTGATAACCCAGTTGTGGCGTTTTTCAATAGAGTGGTGCGTGATAGTTTGACTAGAGAGAAGGAGAGGTTGGAGAAAGCAGAGGAGGCCTTCAAGGCTCTTGATCTCAACAAGGTATTTATTTAGCTTACCCTTTTTTCATTAGTTACAGCTTTTGGATATCTATTATCATAAAGGTGATAACTTGAGGAGGATTTACTACTGTACTACGTAATTTATTTATTAAGCAATATCTTTTGTCTTAATTCTTGTTTTCAGTGAATTTATAATAGTGATTTATGTTCAGAAGCGAGATATGTATACTATTATAGATTGTTACTTGTTGGTCAGTAGTATATTGATCCAATCATGATCTAAGATCCATTTGTTTCTGTTTTTATTCAAAAATCTTGAAACATGTGTTTCTTTTTGGGTCAAATTTGATGCGGCAGTTGAAGACCTGTTTCGGGTTTGACACATTTTTCGCAACTGATGTTCGGCGTTTTGGAGATGGGGGCATTTTTATTGGAAATTTGAGGAGACCCATTGAAGAGGTCATTCCCAAACTGGAGAAGAAGCTATCTGAAGTGGCAGGGAGGGAGGTAGTTGTATGGTTCATGGAAGAAAATACAAATGACATTATAAAACAGGTACACATTTATATCTATGCTGTCAAAATTATTATTGCATTGATTTTTTTTAACACTGCATTTTGGCTGTATGATTTATGTTCCCACATGTTTTTGTCAAGAATTTCTACCCATTGAATTTATTGAATTGTGTATATATTCTCCGTTTTGGGCCATTCCTTGTAGCTGTATAAAGAGATTCTTAAACTCCATCCTGGAATAGTGACGTGACTGCTTGAAATTTGTGAATATATAGCAGTTTAGATTTTTTCATCACAGACATATAACAGTAATTTTTGGGGCTCAACATCATATAGTAATGGTCTGCAGTGCCATATTGCAACCATTGTTTTGGTGCGCCTTTTGGACTGTTTTTCTTTCTAATTTAAACGGCTATGTCTTATTCAAGGGATTTTTTTAGTTTTTCCGTGGACTGTGTATATTAGCCCATTAACTTCTTATTACTGGGGAAAAAAAAATATTATGTCTTATATATCTGCAATGTTCTTCTTTGCTGGCTTTTGATTTCTTTTAAGCTGTCATGGTTGTCATTTAGACTTAATGTTTATAATTCTTGTTCTTTTAAGGCTTGTGTGGTGCAACCCAAAGCAGAAATGGACCTCCAGTTTGAATCAACCAAGTTGAGCACTCTTTGGGGTTATGTTAGTGCGATAGTCTTATGTGTTACAACTTTTGGAACAATAGCTCTGACAAGTGGATTCTTCTTAAAACCTAATGCTACATTTGATGATTACCTAGCTGATGTTGTGCCTCTCTTTGCTGGCTTCATTTCCATTTTGGGAGTTTCTGAGGTATGCTTTCTGTACCTTCTCATCAAACTTTCCCATACATATCTTATGTTACTGTATGAATCGTATGTTCAGAATTATTGTGGTTTTAACTGGTACTTTCAATTTATCCTGTTTGCTTGGTTGAATAACTAGTCATAGTCTCAATAATTCATATTCTAACCCGTTGAATGTAAATCCAATATTGAAAAGGTGCCTACATAATCAGAGGGATAAAAGATAACTTATCCCAAAAAAAAAAAAATCAGAGATATAAAAGATCATGTTTGCTTGGCTAAACTTTTTAGAGGTTGTTTTTTGCTTTTTGTTTGTGATTAGATGTAAAGGTGAAAGTAGTTTTGAGTGTTTTTTGTTTTGAGTTGTTTGTTAATGATTTTGCTTTTTCACTAAAAAGCAAAAAGCTACCCTAAAATCGTTGCCAAACAAGCCCCATGGTAGTTGCTATTGCAACGTTCTTCCACTACTTTCATGTTGTATCTTGCTAAAAGAGGTGCCCAAACACCAAAGAAGAAAGAAAATTTTGCATGTTTTTAGGTTTTTTGGGGACATTATGAACGTCTCAATATGTTTATTTTGAGGAATCATGTCTTGGATGGGAATGGAATGTTATCCTCCCTTCCTATTTTTTAATGAAGATATTTTTATCAAGGGATACTTTTATAAGTGAGACATCCATGTCTATATTTAGGATAAACCCATTCACAACGTGTAGGGTCTAGGGAGTATGCATTACAAGTTGTAGATGCTCTGAGTGTGTAAGTATCTCTCCTACTTGTTTTGGGCATGCTGGGAAATTTGGGACTGACATTGTTTGGAGACTGATATACTTCAAAGTTCAGGTCCGAATGTTAAAACCTGTGAAATTCTAGGGACTATAATAGTAACTACATCAGTTTGGCAAGAAAGTTTGAATATGCTAAAAATTGTAAATAAGGGTCTCATGAGGTGTAACTTCTAATAATACAGAACTAATGAAGGGAGAATAAGGTAAAATAACCTTGTTATGGTGGGGTTGCATTGTCTCATCAAAAGAAGCATGTGCTCTTATTCTTGAATATTTGCACTTATATGGGGTTACTGCAAATAATCTGGAAACCATTGGCAGTAGTCATTCATAATCTTAAAACTGGTTTATTTGGTAATCAAATGGAATTGTGTGTGCTTATTGTAAAAGTTTATATAACCTGGACTGCTCAACAAAATTGTAGAAGCTCTGTGAGTTTGGATTTTAAGCAACAGAATGTAACTTATGTTTTATCTGCTTTGTGGCAACACCTCTCTCTATGTCCAATGTATTGAAGGCCATGTTTTCTGTTTTTGTAGATTACCACAAGGGTAACAGCAGCTCGTTATGGTGTCAAACTCAGCCCATCTTTCCTTGTGCCATCCAATTGGACAGGGTGCCTGGGAGTGATAAATAATTACGAATCTTTGCTTCCAAATAAGAAAGCTCTTTTTGATATTCCAGTGGCACGCACGGCTAGTGCATATTTGACATCGCTTGTGCTTGCTATTGCTGCATTTGTAGCTGATGGCAGCTTCAATGGAGGCGACAATGCTTTGTAAGTTTTCTAAAGTGCCTTCCTTTCTGAAAGAGAATAGAAAAACAGAATTTATTATGTACAAGCAATCTTTATAGCTCTGCCTTCTTTTGGGATATAATATGGACATGGCTGTAGAAATTAGTTGGTAGGGATTCTAACCTGTTAGGCTGTTAGCATTGTACCATGCTTACATTAATTGGGTGCCAACCTTATAGTTGTCTAAAGAAGTATCACATGTCAGCCTCCAAAAGTTGCAACCTTGGGGACACTATTGTTTTAGCATCAAATTATGATTAAGAGAGATGCGAGAGACCTTTAACCTATTAGCATTGTATTCTGACAATTGTTTAGCACACCCGAACAGTTTTTATGCCAAATATGGTCACAACTGCTCATGTCATTACTTTATTCTGTCCTTTCTACACAGGTATATAAGGCCGCAGTTTTTCTATAACAATCCCTTGCTTTCTTTCATCCAATTTGTTATTGGACCTTATGCGGATGACCTTGGAAATGTACTGCCTTATGCAGTGGAAGGTGTTGGAGTTCCTGTTGATCCCCTTGCTTTTGCTGGACTTTTAGGTGAGTCACTTTCTTTGGCCTCCATCTATATTTACTGCTTATCTTATATTATTTACGGCACGATATTCAGTCGAGTAATGCTTGTATATCTATTCTATGTCCTTTTCAGTGTTCTTCTGGTACACATGAGACTAACTTTTTCAATTTTTTAGAAGAAGCAAGTGGGTCCCAACTTTTATTTAAAAAATGAATAAACTAATTTATGTGTACTAGAAGGACACTAAGAAGGACATGAAGTATATGCACAAATATTACTCTATTCAGTCACGCCAACCAAATGGAAGCCATAATTAGTTTACAACGTACAATAAACTCAAACAACATAACTTGACCTAAACTTGAGAGGATTGAACCACAATCAATTGATCTTTTCACCCACTTTTCGTGTGGGTGGTGGTTGGACCCTCAATATTTCTCTGTGATGCAATAGGTACTGAAGGCAGTAGTATCATCAACTAATCACAAGAAGAAAGTGTTGACTACTTCATAATTATGCAGGAATGGTGGTGACTTCTTTGAACTTGTTGCCTTGTGGACGACTTGAAGGAGGCCGCATTGCACAAGCTATGTTTGGGAGAAGCACTGCCACCTTGCTATCTTTTGCTACATCGCTTTTGCTTGGTATCGGCGGCCTGAGTGGAAGTGTCTTGTGCTTGGCATGGGGGTTATTTGCAACCTTCTTCCGGGGTGGAGAGGAAATACCTGGAAAAGATGAGATCTCCCCTTTGGGAGATGACAGGTATGCATGGGGTATTGTTCTTGGCCTTATCTGTTTCCTAACTCTTTTCCCTAATGGGGGAGGGACATTTTCCAGTTCATTCTTCGGTGCACCATTCTTTAGAGGTGACTTCTAATTGTAAATAGGTTTAATTATGGTGCCTATTCTTCACATGTTTTGGTACTACTGTATTCTCATTTGCAACTGATCCATCATGGTGAACAGACTGGCCATAATGAAAAGAAAACAATTTATATATTGATACTACTTGTATGTTTCTGCTTTTATTTCCAGCCATGTTGATGGGAGGTATTGCAGGCATTTCTTTTGTATAATGTTTGATTTTGTTTAGTGGCAACTCTAGTCTCTTGGTGATTTCCTTTTTCTTCTTCTCTAGTGAGATCGTTTTCTGATACAAATTTGGTCTCAGCACTCTACCTGTAAATGATGCACTATTGTTTGTGTAGATGATGCCAAATCTTTTCGTAATTCAGACATTAGAAGGCAGTCCATAGTTCTTTTCGTAATTTGAAAAGAAAAGAACTATGGACCGACTTCTAATGTCTGAATTAGAAATTTAAGGTTGGTTTCTGCATTTCTGCATTTTATACTAGGATTTGAAGCTCCACATTTTCTCATGCATCATTATCGTGTTAGCCGCCAAACTTAATAAAATCAGTGGACTGTCACGGCAAATTGTAAGGGATTGATGGGGATACGATATTTTATACTATGCTACTTCCAAAATACAATAGCATCTGAAATGTACTACTCAGAAATACAATAGGCTACAAAATTACACAATACTGTCTCTACAAGACTTTGGACCGTGACTTCAAAACCTTGTGGATACCTCTAATCTTCACTCTCTGAGAACTACTACCTGTTAATCTGTAAATAATAATATTTTACAGGTAAAAAATAAACACACAAGTCCAATACGTAATAAGTAAATCATCAACGAAACTTAACAAATGCAGCGAGCCCGATTTATGTTGGAAATAATCGTTTGTAGAAACGTTGCCGTCAAATTATCATTAAGAAACGAGGAATATTGTTTTGACGTTATTTGGCAAACTATAATCCAAGTATATATCGGACGTGGGTGAAAAGGAATATTGGGCGGAAAACGAGTGTCGATCATAATCTGAGAGGCCTAAAACCCAATCAATATGCACCGAAGGTCATCTGCCACGCACAATATTTCCAAACAAAAGTTTAGTCAAATCTGATCACCACTTATCTATAAAAAAATAAATCAATAAAAAATCTGATCACTACTCTGTAGAGAATAAATAAATAAAAGCAAAAGCATCATAATCCTTTCTTTAGTCTATTTATAGAGTATTCCACCATGATGTCTACAAGCAGAGTTTTAGAGCCACAGATTGGTACTCTGAAATGGAAAAAAAAGGATTTGGGTCTTCTTTCACTTTGTTTGCTTTATAAATTGTCTACTTTCTTTCATCGTGTGTATAACAGAACTTATTCTTAGACACGGCATACAGGCCATGGGACTTTCGAGTATATATATATATCATCTCAGTCTGAAGTCTGTCATGCATGCAATATCTTCCTGCCCATTCACTTCGTATTTTGCACTAGTCCTTTATGAGGATCATGGCAAGAGGAGGCAACATGTTAGTGCTAAGGTGATGTTCATGAATCTTGACTTCTACTCGATCGGTGACGTTCAATATTCTTAAAGTTTGCTTTGGATTGCGTTAAAAAATAGAGCTTTTAAAATTAAAATGAGCTTTTTAAAAAGCTTTATCTTTAAGTTTTTTGTTTGACAGAGTTTTGTAGGTATTAAAAATACTTCCTAACGTAATTTCAAACAGGCTTTAAGTGATTCCAATTCAATAAAGTCAAATAATGATCCTCTTAGTATTTGTTTATTTTTGAAATTAACATAAATGTGATAAGTAGAGGTAGTTTTGTTATATTAGTTATTCCATAATAATAATAATAATAATAATGCTTTGGAGAGAGACGGAAAGGCTCTTAAAATAGCCTCATCCGTATTTATTAGGTTGTCTGAATTTATTAGAAATTTAGATAGCTTAAAAAAAAGGTTGTGGTTTCACTTGTTCCATGTCTTAAATTATCTGAAATAGGTGAATTCCGCAACCTTCTGATTTTAAGCTACCAGAATTTCTGTCAATTCGAGCAACCTAGCTAATAATGGGGAATCTCATGCTTCTCAATCTTCTCATATAAGTTATGGCAATGTCTACGTAACATTTTTAAACCAAAAAAGAAAAAAAAAAGAAGAAGAAGAAGCCACTGTCAAATATTGATTCAAGGGAAATGCATGCAGGCAAGCCCTGCGAGTTGAGCGTGGCTTCAGCAAGCATGCAGGAGCTGATTGGCAGAACAAGTCAGGAAATTCAATCAGTACTGGTGAGAAGATGAGCGACTCTTCTACGACGTCGTCGAGCTGGGTCCCGCATCCACGTAACGGTGTATACTTTCCGAAAGGCCATGAGGGGGTGATGGACGGCCTTCCGGAGCATGCAGCTTCTTTGAACCAGACTTTCTGGCTGAGGAACGTTGACGGTGTGGACAAAGCGGAACCAGATTCTCCGGTACCAGATCATAGCTTTCATGCTAGCGTCTAATTATTTAGTACCCATCAAAAGCAAATTAAGAAGCCAATGCTTAATTTGCTCTAAATAAAGTACTCCAATATATAAGAAGAACAAATTTGGTACTACCGTTATATATTTAAACAATCCATGGACAAAGCCTTTTCTCACTTTTTCCATTCATTCTACCCAACACCCACATCCACCGGACCCCGCCCCCCCCTCTCTCTCTCCCCGAGCCCCTGCAAGTCTCCAAAACCTGAACTCACTCCTCAGGCACCACCGAAAAGAGGGAGAGAGTGGGAGAAATCATAGGAAAAAAAAAAAGAATCACAAGAAAAAAGAAAAAAGAAAAAGAAATAAGATGAAAAAGAAAAAGAAAAGAAGCCAGTGATTTCATCTGGTTTGGGGGACTCGGAGGTGGGTGGTGGGGTGTGGGCAGTGATGGGAAAAGTGTGTGCAGGGGTTGGTTTAGTTAGAATGAACGGAAGAAACAGGGTTTTTTTTTTTTTTTTTAATTAATTAATTTATTCCGGTTTGGGCTTAATGATCCTAGGCTTTCTTCACCATTTTATTTGAATTTTTTAGATGACGTTTTGGTGTTTTATAGGAGGCTGCAAAAGTGATGTTTTATGGTCGTCTTAATTGGCAAGATTTTCTCTCATTTAAGAGCTGCAGATATTATCTATTCACTATTTTTTTTTTTTTTAAATCAAGATCTTAAAGAGCATATATCATTATTAGATCTAAAATTTAATAGTAATTTATTAAAAAATTAATGGTGATTTTTAATGTCATATAAGAGAGTGAAAATGGGTGGCATTTCTCTAATACATTTGGGTTTTTTTAAAAAGTTTTTTTTTTTTTTAAATAAGTTTTATATTGGCGCGGCCCATTCCCCGGATTTAATACACGTGGTGAGAACTAAGGGACTTGAATTTATTCTTCTTTATTTATTTTTTGGACAATGTTACTTGTCCATCTCTATTTAGAGCATTAGCAGCAGCTTCTCTTAAACCACATTTCCTTCTTTAGTGTAGGAAAAATTATTAAAAAAACACAAAAAAATTCCTGCAGCAGCTTCCCTAAGTGTTCCCTAAACTATAGAAACACCAAGAGAACTACTTTTGGTTCCCTTCATGTAGGGAACAAAAAATGGTTCCCTTAGCATTATTTTAATATAAAAACTTTCTCTCTCTTCTCTACCATTTGTTTAAAATAATATTTAAATAATTTCTCTTTCCTCTCTCTTTCTTTTAGCATTTAATTTAAATAGTATTTAATTCATATAGAGAAAAATAAAAAGAAGCTGCTGTGGAGTGCATTTAAATAGAAAATTAAAAAATGATTTTGTTCCCTACATTAAATAAAAGTTTAAAGGAAGCTGCTGCTAATGCTCTTTCTCATCTTTGTCTATCTCTTCCTACATTACATAATCTCTATCTACATAGCATATGTATATTGTTATTTTAATATATTGTTTCTTTTCATGTAAAAAGAGATGGACAAAAATATATAAATAGAGATAAACAAATAGCATTATTCTTTTTTTTTTTTCACAATGCATCCTCTCATTTAGCTTTAGTAAAAAAAATAAATAAATAAATAAAAATTTATAAAAAGGCTTATTTAACAAGCTTCTTATTTTACTTTAAGTTGAATTATTGTCAGATTAGCTCCCACCATTTCAAAAGCAAAAAGATGAAAATTATAATTTTCTAGGTTTATTTTTTACTTTTCTCGCTTCTTCCATGCCACAAGCCCCAAAGTCATTTCTTTTCCCCCCTCCCCACAGATCGCATAAGCAAACAGGTATCACCCTAAGAGAACACCAAAATCTTTGTTTAAAAGAAAACAAACCCTAGAATTCTGAGAGGTTTCATCGGAAAAGGCTTCGGAGGCGGTGAGTTTTGGTTTTGTGTTAGAAATTGAGGCGATCGGAAATAACTTTCTTCGGGATTTGTTTGTGGGATCGGTTCCTGATTTGGATCGGAGGAAAAATGAGAGAGGAATTTTCTTTTGTGTACGTGTTTGGGAATTGGGATACGTTGGTGTTTTTGTTTATGCGTTCGTTGTCTGGGCTGATGCTACATCAGCCCAGGTATATAAACAGTAATTTTATTGTTTATGTGCTTCGTGAACAATTTTTTTTTTTTCTTTTCTTCTGATTTAGCTCAGACTGATGCACTGTAGCATCAACCTGGACCGATGCCAATCACCACTCGCATTCGTTATGGTTTTTTTTTTTTTCAAAAGTCAAAGTCTATTGGATAGTCAAGCGTACGTAGTGTGTGCCACTCGTGTCTACGGGTGGAAAGGGTGGTATTTTCCCTCCTCACTCGTGTCAAGCATTCATTTGATAAGAATGGATTTCGATTGTAGACTTTTGAATCGGAAAACCAATAGAAAAGTCCCCACATGAAATGAAATGAATCGTTGAATTGCAGTTTATGAGGTTGGTTCAAACAAATAAACAGTAATATTTAATTAGAGTAGAGAAAAATGTGGAAGATTTAAGAATCAAATCCTCCCGTCGTTAAGTTTCAGTTTCCGAATCAAACCCCACCGGCTTCTCCTCCTCTTCTCAAATCCTAGCGCCCAATTCCAATTCCGTACAACAACCACCTCAAACCTTGGCGCCAAATTTCCCAAATCTAGAAAACCCATCTGTAATTCCTCGAGAATCTCAAACCCTAGAACAAATTCCTTCGAATCAAGACACCCCAGTTGGAGATTTGTCCGTACAAGGGCCTGAGATTGCAGACTCCGACATGGGCGATTCGAATATTTTTCAGGAACAGGATGGGTCTGTGGCTTTGAATTCGGAAAACGAAGGAACCCAAGAACTTCCCGGTGCTGAAACGATGGGGGTGAATGATGGGTCGGTTTCAATGGGGAAGAAGTTTTCGAAGGGCGACTATGGTGGTGACCACAGGCTGTTGGTGATCGCGGTTCACGCGGTTCTTTTGGAGTCCGGTTTCGTCGGATTCGATTCGGTCTCGGGCATGCGGGTCGACCGGTTTCACCTTGCGGACGAGTGGCCTTCGACGGTATCGCTCAGGTATACTCTGCCTGAGCTTCTAGTAACTGACTATTGTAATTTTAGTGATGAGGTTGAAAGTGTTGTCTTGAAGTGTCAGAGTTTAGGGCACTTGGTCACTATCTATGGGTCTTTGTCTAAGGGCGGGTCGGGTTTGTATCGGGTGTGTTTGAATGAGAAGAGGTTTGTGCCGGCGATGAGTTTAGCTAATAGTGGCTCGGTTGATGGCATTAAGTTTTGGAAGCTCGTGAAAGATAGGCTTGTATTGCCACTTCTGATTGATCTTTGTGAAAAGGCTGGTCTCAGCCCACCGCCGTGCTTTATGCGCCTCCCGGCGGATCTTAAACTTGAGATTTTGGAGTCTCTTCACGGTGTCGATCTCGCAAAGGTGGGATGCGTGTGTTCCGAATTGAGGTATTTGTCTTCAAATGATGAGTTGTGGAAACGGAAATTTGATGAGGAGTTTGGACAAGCGTCGGGAGCGCAGGGATTTGTTCACTGGAAGGATAGGTTTGCTTGGTTTTGGGAGCGCAAGAAGAAGAGGAAGAGGGAAGTTGGCCGGTATGGGCGGTTTCCTTTTGGGGGGCGTTATCTCAATTGGGAGAATCTATTTTGGCAGAGATCGTGACATGACAGCATATCGGGTCTTGCCGTAGTTTCTCCATTGTCGTCTAGGAAGATCCAATGTGTAGTGTTCTGGTGCTGGAACTGAATGTCTGAATCCCTTGGGAGGTAACCTAAAGGTCTTTTTTATGTATATAAATAAGCCTCACGTTCGACATCCAATAGAATGAATGCTTTCAAAGTTTCTGCTGGTTTTTGACGTTTATAGGGAGGCAGGAGCTCAGGTTTCGTAGATTTCATTATTGTGGGTGGTGTTTATATGACTTTTGGAAGAATTGAATTTGAGTTTCTTAGCAGTGGTAGTTTTGTTCTAATTTACAGGTACATTTGGTGTGCGGTGATTTTGCTGTCATAATTTTCTTGTTTTTACTGCTATCAAATTGACTATTGAGCTTGATTCTGTTAAAATGGAAGTTTTTACCAAATGGGTATGGATGAATTGACAAGATTGTATGCTTTTTAATACTGGGTATTGAAGATAAATAGAAAAAAAGAGAAGGATTTGTGGTTATTTATTTAAGTAGTGAAAACCGTACGTTATGGTTGTTGCTCATGAATGAGGCCATTGGACTCTCATTGACATAAGTAAATAAATCACCAAAGAAGATTTATGTTGGAAATAAATTAATGTTTGTAGAAACGTTTTGAGGAATTGCCGTCAAATATCATTAAGAAACGAGGAATATTGTTTTGATGTTATTTTGCAAATTACAATCCAAGTATCGGACGTACGTGGGTGAAAAAAAAGAGGAATAAAACGAGTGTTGATCATAATCTGAGAGGCCTAAAACACGATCAATATGCACCGAAGGTCATCTGCCACGTACAGTACTTCCAAACAAAACTTTAGTCAAATCTGATTAGTGATTACAGCTCTGTAGAGAATAAATAAAAGCAAAAGCATCGTAACCCTTTAATTTATTGAATCCATGATGTCTAAAAGCAGAGCGGCAGATTGGTACTCTGAAATGGAAAAAGATTTGGGCTTCTTCACATTAATTTGCTTAATAAATTGTGTATGTTTTTTTCACCGTGTGTATAATAACAGATCGAACTTATTCTTAGATACGGCAGAAACTGCCTTGTCTGTCTGCATACAGACAATGCCGCCATGGGACGTGTATAACAGAACTTATTCTTTTAAGACACGGCAGAAATTGCATTGTATGTCTGCATACAATGCCATATATATATATCATCTCAGTCTGAAGTCTGTAGTATGCATGCATGCAATATCTTCCTACCCATTCACTTTGATATTTTGCACTAGTCCTTTCTGAGGATCATGACAAGAGGAGGCAACATGTTAATGCTCAGGTGATGTCCATTAATCTTTGACTTCTACTCGGTGATGTTAAATATTTTTAGAGCATGTTTGGAATTTTGTTGAAAAATAGAGTTTTTAAAGTTAAAATTAGTTTTTTTTTTTCTTTTAAAAAAAAATTTAACTTTTTTCAAAAGTGTGTTATGACCTTTTTTTTTTTTTAAGAGTAAAAGAAGTTTAAAAATTACTTTTAAAATTTTTTACCAAACAGATTAATTTTTGTAATTCCAAATCCCAATTCAACAAAGTCAATAATCCTCTTAGTATTTGATTATTTTTTTAAATTAACATAAATATAATAAGTAGAGGTAGTTTTTTTATATTAGTTATTCTATAATAATAATGATGTTATGGAGAGAGTCGGAAAGGCCGTTAAAATAGCCTCATCCGTACTTATTAGGCTGTTTGAATTTAATATAAATTTAGACAACTTAAGAAAAGGGTTGTGGGTCTCACTTGTTCCATGTCTTAAATTGTCTAAAATTTGTGAATCCCACAACCTCCTTACTTTAAGCAGTTAAAACTTTTGTCAATTCGAGCAACTTAATAACGGGGAATCTCTTCCTTCTCACTCTCCTAATATAAGTTATGGCAATGTTTATATAACATCTTTATTCTTTGAGGCCTGATATACATCAGCTCAGGCTGATGCAACAGTGCATTAGCCTGGGCATGAATCAGAAATAAAAAAAATAAAAAAATAAAAAAAAAAATTTCAGCCTGGGACCCACCTTACAGACCCATGCTGATGGACTATTGCATCAGCCTGGGCTGTCATTTATATTTACCGTTATTCTTTAACCAAAAACAAAAAAATGAAGCCACTGTCATATATAATAATATTGATTCAAGGGAAATGCATGCATATATGCAGGCAAGCCCTGCGAGTAGAGCGTGGCTTCAGCAAGCATGCAGGAGCTGATTGGCAGAACAAGTCAGGAAATTCAATCCGTACTGGTAGTGAGAAGATGAGCAACTCGTCTACGACGTCATCGTGCTGGGTCCCGCATCCACGTAGCGGTATATACTTTCCGATAGGCCATGAGTGGGTGATGGACGACCTTCCGGAGCATGCAGCTTCTTTAAACCAGACTTGTTGGCTAAGGAACGTCGACGGTGTGGACAAAGCGGAACAAGATTCTCCACCAAATCATGGCTTTCATGCTGGCGTCTAATTATTTGCTCATCAAAAGCAAATAAATCAATGCTTAATTAATTTGCTCTAAATAAAGTACTCCAATATATAAGAAAAACAAATTTGGTACTACCGTTATATATTTGTGGTTTTTTTTTTTTTGTGTGTGAAATTAATATTGTCAAACTTAATGTACTACCCTTAAATAAAAATAAATTCAAAAACTGAAAAAGTAATGAAAATCAACTTATATACCTTCGAGTACGTACTAAGCAAGCAGAATGGATTCTTTTCATGCTAATTTAATTGCATAAAATAATTTAATATGGTATTGAAGTAAGAGGTTATGTGTTACGTACCTATTTTAATTATTTATCTACTATTTTTTTTAAAAGGGTAATTATATATGTCTGTTTTTATATTTATTCTGTGTTTATTAAAATTAATGTAGCTTTTAAAATTATCATTAAATTTTTAATAAATCATTATTGACTTTTGATTTGATGGTGATTTAAAAAGTCACATCAATTTTGATAAACACAAAATAGACATAAGGATTAACATGTATCGTTATTTCAACAAAAAAAAAAAAAAAATCTTAAAGAGCATATATTATTATTAGATCTAAAATTTAATAGTAATTTATTAAAAATTTAATGATAATTTTTAATGCCGTGTGAGAGAGTGAGAATGTGTAGTATTTTTTTTTATAAGTATAGTATTTCTTTAATAAATTTGGGTTTGAAAAAAAAAATTTATCAAGTTTTATTTTATTTTTTTTTATTTTTAAGTTTTATACTGACGTGGCCCATTCCCTGGATTTAATACATGTGGCGAGAACTAAACGGACTTGAAATTTATTTTTTATTTATTTTTTCCACACTGCGTAAAATTAACAAAACCCACTCTCATCAGGCATCTCCTCCCCCGTCGTTAAGTTTCAGTTTTCGAATCAAATTCCTCTTTGCTTGTTTCCCATGGCAACCATGAAACTGAGAGTTAGATCCCTCGAATCCAAACAGACCCTGAAAATCGAAATCCCCACTCCCTCTACTCTCCAGCAACTCAAGCAAACCCTATCTCAATCAATCTCGTCTTCCGCTTCTTCTTCCTCTTCTATCCATCTCTCCCTCAATCGCAAGGACGAGCTCCACGCGTCCTCACCCGAATCGTCCCTCCAGTCCCTCGGTATCACCTCCGGTGACCTTATCTTCTTCACCCTCAACCCCACCGGCTTCTCCTCCTCTTCTCAAATCGAAGCGCCCAATTCCATTTCCAATTCCAACTCCGTACAACAACCATCTCAAACCATGGCTCCAAATTTCCCAAATCTAGAAAACCCATCTGAAATTCCTCGAGAATCTCAAACCCTAGAGGAAATTCCTAAGAATCAAGACACCCCAGTTGCAGATTTGTCCGTACAAGGGTCCGATATGAGCGATTCCAAGATTTTTCAGGAACAGGATGGGTCTATGGTTTTGAATTCGGAGAACGAAGGAGCCCTAGAATTTTCCGGTGCTGAAACGATGGGGGTGGATGATGGGTCGGTTTCAATGGGGAAGAAGTTTTCGGAGCGTTGTTTTCTGAGGAGGGTGCTGGGCAAGGAGCTGCGCGACTATGGTGGTGACCACAGGTTGTTGGTGATCGCGGTTCACGCGGTTCTTTTGGAGTCCGGTTTCGTGGGATTCGATTCGGTCACGGGCATGCGGGTCGACCGGTTTCACCTTGCGGACGAGTGGCCTTCGAACGCTTTCACCGTGTCGCTCTGGTATACTCTGCCTGAGCTTCTAGGAAGAAATGACAATTTTAATTTTGGTAATGTGGTTGAAAGTGTTGTCTTGAAGTTTCAGAGTTTAGGGCACTTGGTCACTATCTATGGGTCTTTGGCGAAGGGCGGGTCGGGTTTGTATCGGGTGTGTTTGAATGAGAATAGGTTTGTGCCGGCGATCAGTTTAGCTAATAGTGACTCGGTTGATACTGATAGCATTATGGAAGAAGATGGGTACCCAGAACGAGAGATTTTTGAGTTTTGGAAGATCGTGAAGGATGGACTCGTATTGCCACTTTTAATTGATCTTTGTGAAAAGGTTGGTCTCAGCCCTCCGCCGTGCTTTATGCGCCTCCCGGCGGAGCTTAAACTTAAGATTTTGGAGTCTCTTGACGGTGTCGATCTCGCAAAGGTGGGATGCGTTTGTTCCGAATTGAGGTATTTGTCTTCAAATGATGAGTTGTGGAAACGGAAATATAATGAGGAGTTTGGAGGAGCGGCGGGAGCGCAGGGATCTGTTCCATGGAAGGATAGGTTTGGTTGGTTTTGGGAGGGCAAGAAGAAGAGGAAGAGGGAAGTTGGGCCGTATAGAGGGTTTCGTCAGTGGCATTCTCTCATTCAGGAGAATCCATTTGGCGCTCCTATGGTGGGCAGAGATCGTGACCGCATACCGGGTCTTGCCTTCGGAACATCCAGAAGGATTCAGCGGCTGAACTTCTGGCCCCATTGTCGTCTAGGAGGATCCAATGTGTAGTGGTCTGGTGCTGGAACTGAATGTCTGAATCCCTTGGGAGGTAACCTAAAGTCTTTTATATGTATATAAATAAGTGTCACGTTCGACATCCAATAGAATGAATGCTTTGAAAGTTTCTGCTGGTTTTGACGTTTATAGGGAGTAGCTCAGTTTTCGTAGGTTTCATTATTGTGGGTGGTGTTTATGACTTTTGGAAGAATTGAAGTTGAGTTTCTTATAGTAGTGGTATTTTTAAGAGCAGTTTTGTTCTAATTTACATGTACATTTGGTGTGTGGTGATTTTGTTGTCATAATTTTCTTGTTTTTACTGCTATCAAATTGATTCTTGAGCCTGATTCTGTTAAAATAGAAGTTTTTACCAAATGGGTATGGATGAATTGACAAGATTGTATGCTTTTTAATACTGGGTATTGAAGATAAAGAAAAAAGAGAAGGATTTGTGGTTATTTAAGTAGTGAAAACCGTTAATGGTTCTTGCGAATGAATGAGGCCATTGCACCATATCGAATGAGGCCATTGCACTTACTCATTGAGATTGTGTGGGTAACCCATTGTTCGGCGATCAAAATAGGTGCCCTCGCAGATATCTACACTGCCAACAATATTTTATCTGGTTATACAAAATGCAGAGATTTATGTGTTGCTCACAAATTGTTCGACGAAATGCCCTGTGGAGACACTGTCTTGGCATACAATGATGGCTGGGTATAATATAAACTGTTGGAATTTTGAGATTGTGTGGGAGATTCTGAGAACCATGAAGAGATATTGGGTTGAAACATGTGTTTCTTTTTGGGCCAAATTTGATGTAGTTAGGGACGTAATTGAACTGAGTCGAGCCGAGCTTTAAGATTTCAAGATTGACTCGTTTATAAGGATATCTTTTCGAGTTGGCCGAGCGAATTGGGTCGAGTTTTATACAAGCGAGGCTTGCAAGCTTTAATCAAGTCTCGTTGAACGAGTCGGGTATATGTCACTTAATAATCGAATTGGTTTCTATAGTTACAAGTTCGAGATCTGGTCGAATTTAACTGAGCAGGTATAGAAAGGATTGTCGAATGGAGGCTTATTTACAGCCCTAGATGCGATAGTTGAAACCTTGCTTCGAGGTTGACACATTTTTCACAACCAATGTTCGGCATTTTAGCAATGGGGACATTTTTATTGGAAATTTGAGGAGACCCATTTAAGAGGTCATCCCCAAACCGGAGAAGAAGCTATCAGTAGTGGCAGGGAGGGAGGTAGTTCTATGGATCATGGAAGAAAAAACAAATGAGATAAAACAGGAATGTATGCTATCAAAGTTATCATTGCATAAGATTTTTTAGAGCATCTCCAGTAAGGAGAGCTATTTTAGCTATTCTTTGTCTTGTCCTTGCTTCTTTACAAACAAAGGAAGACACTCATGAAGTGGATGAACTGGGTGAAGAATTACAGAGGAAATTTTTGTGGTTGATTTTTGATTGGACAGATGGTTTTGGTTGTGGATGATTTTGGTGGGTTATGGCCACGCAATGTTTGATGCGCTCCCCGCAGGCTTTCTTGAATTTCTGATGATTTGTAGAATGTTGAAATCAATGGAGGAAGAAGAGAGCGACAGAGAGGGAGAGAGATGCTGAGTTTGATTTCTGGGTGGAGGAAGAAGAGAGCGATAAAAAGGGAGAGAGAAAGAAAGAAAAAAAAAAATTAAAAAAGGTTTATAGTGTGAATAAGGAACTGTTCATTTTAGAACCAAAAACTATAAATTGCTTACTCTGCTAAGGGGAAAAAAAAAGGGTATACTAGTCAAATTTAACTATTTTGGAGCATCTGCCAAATCTGTTGGAGATGTTCTTAAAACATCCACGACCTCTCTAAAACACAAATTTTGCCAAAATTTAGAGAAACTCCACAAAAATCTCCTTACATCGAGCTTTCCACTTCAATTTAGTTCTTGTCAAACTCCTCTTCAAATTTGAGGGCTCCAATCCTTGCGTCATTTATTTTATATTCATTTCATCTCTCTCTTGCGCTCTCTTCTCTCCCTCCTTCGCGCCGCCGAAGCAGTCTTCACTCTAAAGCAGGTGGTCATCAGATTCATCACTTCAACGCACAGATAAAGGGTATGCATAAATATTCTGTGATCATAGGCTTCCAGGGGGTTTGAATCCTATGCTTTTATTCCGATTTTGTGATATCTAATCTTTTGTGGTCTTATGAATTGGTTTTTTTTTTAGGGAAAAAAATCGATTCTTTTTTTAATGGCAGAGTACGATGCTTGCTAAAGTTGATAATCTTTTCATCTTTTTTAGTGTGTGAAGATTAAGTTCAGTTTTTTGGGGAGATGGGGGTGACAAAGGAACAAGTAGAGTCCTCATTCATTGAAGGCAAAGATGAATACTTCACAGCTTGTAATTAAGCTCTGTTTAGTTTTTCAGTTACTGGTTTATATGCCCCTTCTATTCTTGCTCTTTTGTTTCATATTCTTATTATTATTTGCTTTTCTTTGAGGGATCTGGATATATGCAATATTCAGCCACTGGGTCAACACTTGAATTACAGAAGCAGGAATCAATTTTGATTCCAACTTTTCCAGAAAAAATTTTCTTTTTATTATAATTATCAAATTTTTTAAAACACCCATGTACAAAAATATTTTAGCTATACTCACTTTCGATATTTTATTAAAAAATATTTATTCTTATTCATTCTTCAGAAAAAAGACGGTAGAAACAAGGTACGAACTTGCCAAACATTTCAGCGATTTGGTAGGACCCATGACATCAGATGAGAGTGCATTAATTAAAATTTAACTAAAGAATAGGTGAAATGAACCACAAGACATGCATGAAAAATGAAGGGAAACGAAAAAGACTAAACCATAAACCATAAACCATAAACAAGTACCAAAAACTAATAGTAATAGCATCACATAATCCGAGTAGAATTAACACAAACGACAGTTTTTTTGCGCACACACACAACATCAAACAAACCAGAGCTAAACCACCCACAGCAACTTCAAATCTTCTTAGTACTCATCCCCTTCATCATCCTCGCCTTCAGCTGACTCAGCACCAACTTCCTCATAATCCTTCTCGAGGGCAGCAAGGTCCTCACGAGCCTCTGAGAATTCTCCTTCCTCCATACCCTCACCCACGTACCAA
The DNA here is from genome assembly GCA_900184695.1 of Betula pendula. Taxonomy (NCBI): domain Eukaryota; kingdom Viridiplantae; phylum Streptophyta; class Magnoliopsida; order Fagales; family Betulaceae; genus Betula; species Betula pendula. The sequence continues at coordinate 168,680 of FXXK01001113.1, forward strand.
TGCACAAAGGCGCGCTTGGCATACATAAGGTCAAACTTGTGATCGATGCGGGAGAACACCTCAGCCACACTGGTAGAGTTGGAGATCATGCAAACAGCCCTCTGCACCTTGGCAAGGTCACCTCCTGGAACAACAGTGGGAGGCTGGTAGTTAATACCGCACTTGAATCCGGTGGGGCACCAGTCAACAAACTGAATGGTGCGCTTGGTCTTGATAGTAGCGACAGCAGCATTGACATCCTTAGGCACAACATCACCACGGTACATCAGGCAGCAAGCCATGTACTTGCCATGGCGAGGATCACACTTGGCCATCATAGATGATGGCTCGAATGCACTGTTGGTGATTTCTGCTACCGAGAGTTGTTCGTGATATGCCTTCTCGGCAGAGATGACTGGTGCATAAGAAGAAAGCATGAAGTGGATTCTGGGGTAGGGGACCAAGTTAGTCTGAAATTCAGTCACATCCACGTTCAGGGCACCATCAAATCTCAGAGAGGCAGTCAAAGATGAAATCACCTGAATTCCAAACAATAAGGCATATTAGACGCTTGATGAATTAATTTAAACAATTATTTCAAAACGCTAGTATTCATTATAATGTTTTTACTTCAACCAGATTCATAACAGTATTTTACCGATTTCTATGACCAAAAAAAAATCTCAGACACCTCGCGCTACAGATTCTAACGAGAGCCATGCAAATATTTACCTGAGAGACAAGGCGGTTGAGGTTGGTGTAGGTGGGTCGCTCAATGTCAAGGGACCGCCTACAGATGTCATAGATGGCCTCATTGTCCAAAAGTACAGCCACATCAGTGTGTTCCAAGAGGGAATGGGTAGACAAGACACTGTTGTAAGGCTCAACAACAGATGTGGAAACCTGTGGAGAAGGGTATACCGTGAAACCCAGCTTTGATTTCTTGCCGTAGTCGACCGACAAACGCTCAAGTAGAAGGGAGCCAAGCCCAGAACCAGTGCCTCCACCAACAGCATTAAATACAAGGAATCCTTGGAGGCCAGTGCAGTTATCAGCAAGCTTTCTGATACGGTCCAAACACAGATCAACAATCTCCTTTCCAACTGAACAAGGAAAAAGAAACCAGATTATGCAATGAAAATAGCAGATAAAATAGCACAAAATATGGAAACACAGATTGGTGTGAAATTCTTACTGGTATAATGACCACGGGCAAAGTTGTTGGCAGCATCTTCCTTGCCACTGATCAGCTGTTCAGGGTGGAAGAGCTGGCGGTAAGTTCCGGTCCTCACTTCATCAATGACAGTAGGCTCAAGGTCAACGAAGACCGCCCGAGGGACGTGCTTTCCAGCACCAGTTTCACTGAAAAAGGTGTTGAAAGCGTCGTCACCTCCGCCAACAGTCTTATCGCTTGGCATTTGGCCATCAGGCTGCACAAATCATACGGCATTTAAGTGAATCATGGATCAAACGACTAATAAAACATTCAGCCTACAACATTTTTTCATGAATTTAAAGACAACTATACCAAAACATTTCATAGACTATCCCTACTCAATTACATAAAACAATCAGAACGGTCCATTTCATTTCCCTTAAACTAAAAACTTCAGAAGCTTGGAAATTAAACCAATTGCGAGCAATTTTAAGATAAAAAGCTAGATCTGATGATAAAAACACGCAGATCTAACGAATTCAAAACATGCGCAAGAAAAATAACCACTCTGAATCAAAAAAAAAAAAAGTTGATAAACACAGATCTGATGAAAATCGGATTAAGTAAAGCATAAAATCAGATAAACCATACAGTATTCAAAAGACAGTGATTAAAAACAAAGATCTGATGAAATCGAGGAAAAATGTATCGGAATAGCAAATTGAGGTCGAATAGAAAAGGATCTGATGGAAAAACAACAAAAACGAAGCATGAAATTCGAGACAAGCCAGTCAGCACCAAAATGAGGATGTCAAATTCCAGATCTGACGAAGAATCAAAGAAAACGCAGCAGAAAATCACAGATCCTCCCAAACAAAAGAACTACACATATAGTTTTATACAAATACAGAGGCGAAGAACAAAAAGAAAACCTGGATGCCGTGCTCGAGGCAGTAAAGTTCCCAGCAGGCATTGCCGACCTGAATACCAGCCTGACCAATGTGGATTGAGATGCACTCCCTCATTTTCGCAGGAAAGTGATGGATAATCTAAAAGGAATGTGTAGAAACAAAGAAAGAAATCACAGGCTTTCACTGTTGAACGAAGGCGTTTATCAAGACGCCCTCTTCTGAAAACCCTCAGTGATGGATCTGAGAGAGCCTCTTGGGTGATATATATATAGCAGGCAAGAAAAAGCCAGAGATATTGAAGTGGGGGGTTGGTTAGGCCAGAGCGAATGAGTTGGCTCCCTGTGATTGGCCGTTGGTGTAACCAACTTGCTAACCATGGTTTGTCATTTTTTTTTTTTTTGAATTTTTGAATTATTTTTATATTGCCGCCCGACGGTCCCTGAGGTGATAACCGTTCTGTTTGGCTACAAGTCTGGGGTTTTTCCTCAACCCCGCTTAGATTTTCCACATAACACTGTTGGTGTTTGGTTAATTGGTTGTGACGTGCGTTTTACGTCTAAATGATTAGGTCAGGTTATCATCAATTTTGCCAATGCAAGCAACCACGACATTCCACACTACTGCAAAAATAAAACCATAGCATCGATTTGGTGGTGACCCATCTTTATACGAGGGAATTGATGGATTGAGATTGGCCGCAATTCGCCTAATGAGGGAGGATTTTGATAGAACTTATTTGTCCGAACTGGTGTTCAATTAATTTGAGGTGTAAAACTCTCTTGCTTGGATAGATAAACTCACAGCTAATTAATTACCCGAATTAGCCACCAACCAATTAAAGATCCTGGTCTGGGCATCAATAGTTGTTGAAAAGTATGTATAGGCTATTGTGCTCCTTTTGAAGAAAAGCTACCATAATTTAAGCATTTAGACTAGTGAGATATTTCCCCTTTTCCCTGTTCTCTCCCCGGTTTCATGAAAAAAAAAACAAAAGACTAGTGAGATATGATCGGTTTACTACCAAATTAATGGGCGTATTGTTTGATGCAACAATATGTGCAAAACCCATCTTTGCAAACGAATCCGTACCAAAACAGACAGTAGTCAGAACAAAAGAAAGAACACCGCAGGTGCATCACTTCAGTAAATCCTTGAACTATCCTCGAGAATCAATTGTGGGATGGCCTCCCATTTAGAACTTGCATCAAATGGCATCAAATGAGAATGTTACTTTTGGTGCTGTTAAAAAAAACTACAGCTTAATTTTTCAGTAGTCTAGATTTAATTTTAGTTGAAAAAACTTTTTTTTTACAGCAACTAAGAAAATGGTACTGTCAAATGCTAAGCAAAATAGAAACTGAAGCACTTGATTTTCAGGGGAGAGTCAAAAGCAGAGTGAAAAGTAAACAGAGCACAAACAATGAAGCAAAACTTGGAAAGCCAATTTTTTGGTTTAATTGGGTTTGCTGCTCTTGTCAGGCTAAGAATGGATAGAATTATTAAAGAACATCTGGTCAGACCCTAAACTTCTTTTGTACATACCCAACCACAAAGATCAAGCTTGATATACATGTATTTCTGATGTGTAATAATACAGGGGTTGCCTAGCACCCATACCTGTAATTTTAGTTTTTCCCTGCTCTTATTCATCTCCTCCATCAATATCATACAAGATCATGAAAATAAATTCTTCTGGATCTTCATGCTCAACGCCATCATATCATCAAAAGCACAAAGGCGATTTCCAAAGACAAAAGCATTCTGATGCCATTTCAACATCCTTGATTTTGACAGCTCCTCTTACTAAGGATGTCTTTATTGTTGTGTGGTGTGACATTTTTGAACGTTTCCTAATTTGGAAGGACAAATCAAGTTGAAGGCTGTGTACCCGCCCACGCACGGTGATCATCATCAAATTCATTCAACTTCTGGTGGCGGCCTTCTTGTAAGTAAGTTATCCCAGTCCATATCCCACGAATAAGTAAGATGCTTACAAACACTACACTTCCAAGAGTGCAAATAACCTGGATTTCACAGACATGGAGAAATGAATAACAAATTATATATTTTTTTTAAAAAAAAAGTCCAGGGACCAAATCAATCTCAAACAACAGAAAGTACCACAGATTACTTTTAAAGAAAAATACCAAAGACAGGAAATGCAGCATTCACCCACAAATCAAGCTTTGGATAGCATGTTTCTTATCTTATTAGCAGTGTGCATAACTGCAGCTCATGCCACATCAGGAATATGACAGTATTTGCATTACCTAGTGCAGCACAATCTTAGAAGAGAAATGCCATTTTGTATGCTCCTATCCTTCTCTCATCCTCCCGTTTTTTATGCATGCGGGCCCTACATATCCAATGGCTGATTTTTTAAAAAGGAGAATGGGATAAGGATAGGACTCATAGGAGCATACAAAATAGCAGGACTCATCTTAGAAACCATAGGTGGTCACTGAGCTTTCCACAAAAGCCATATACTTGCATTAGCCCCTTTGCCGCTTCCGTTACCATGTGGAATGCAGTACATCTTCCAATAAGCCGCTTCCCTTACCATGTGGAATGCAGTACATCTTCCAATAAATCACACGACAAATTCATTGATCTTTAATCTCATCCTACAGTTGACATTTACTCTCTTTGTTAATGTGGTACTACCCCCACATTTACTCTCTTTGTTTATTGGAGATTGTTTGTAAACATGTTTTTTACCATAAGATGATTACTGTAGAGTGAGTAATTAAAAATAAAATCTTCAGGAAAATTATGAAAATGCCTTTTAGTGATAAAAATCACAATCCCTGAGAAAGATAGGCCAAATAAACAGGAAGAAGCTGATCCTGACCAGGACTTGGCCACAACTAGAATTCTTCATATACAAGCAGAACAACATTGACAGCCCCGATAGCAATTCCAGAACATTCGTGATGCATTTAACAAATATGATATTTGGAGGCATATGTGACAGAACAGCATTTTATACCAGAGATGTAGATCATGTGTATGGCCACATTGTAACATGGTGCTGTCACAGAAAATAATACACTTGAAAAACTTAAAAAGAGTAGAATACGAATGGAATATATGTGCATTGACACCATATAGCCCTAGGAACAAGATACAGGAGACCAAAATTTAGCTGTATGCCCATGTCAGCAGAAATGTGGACTAGACTAATCTAGCACCTAATAAACATGCACGTGAGTGAATGTAACAAAGACTTGAACAATTTGGGCCATTGAACAAAATTTGGCAGTGACACCACTTGAATCTCCCTGTACTGTAAACTCTCTCCCTCTTCTGGTGACACATGGATCCACGAGGAGCAGAAACTGAAAACTTACAATCAGTACCCCTGCTTATTATGTGGGCAACCTCCAAGCAATCTCTCTCTTGTTCTAAGAAGCTAGCTACTACAATTTTGTTGATACGAGGAATTTCTTCCACCTACCAACTGTAACCATAACTCTACTTGGACTTATGAGTAATGTTATTTAGTAGACTACTATTTGACTGCCATATAATTGGGATAATGTAGCAATGAAAATTAACCCTAAGGTTTTTTTTTTTTTTTTACGTGCTAATCCAGTAGCTGATTTTTACAGCAAAATCATCAAGTTGTATGACAGTTGCATAATAGGCTACTAAATAGCATTACTCTAGACTCATACTCCTACTGCATAAGCTGCACCTTCCATCTAGATTTGACATACCTCAACAACATCTAACTCCAAGTCATTCCTCCACGGTCCTAATTTTCACTTAAACTTTCTCTTTATCTGTCAATCCACCCTATAAAACTAATGCATTAGTGTTTGCAAAGCTTGTGCTACTTTGTCCTGAAGCCACCCTTTCTCTCTCTCTCTCCAACACACACACATATATAGTAGTATACTCTTCTTACTTCAATTCCTTCTTAGAATTGGCAATTACTACTGAAGTTACAACCAGTAAAGTTTTCACAAGTAGCTTGAAACCAAGAAGAATCATTGCCTAATGTAGACTATAGAAGCACTTGTAATGAGCACAAATCACAAGCACCAATGATTCCCACTTCTGAACTAAAAACAACAAAACCAATCAATACATACAAACATATATGTCTATATATCATTACCTCAAGAAATGCCTTCAAAACCCAAAGAAATGCCAAAACTAAGACTCCATTGACAGAAAACCCGACCTGCGTAAACAAAAAAGCAAATCGTCACTTTAGATTTCTTTTTGTTTGTCTTTTAGAGCAGAATCGACGCTAAGGGGCCAAGCGAGTGAGTTTTTACCAGTTTGGTAGAAATAGAAATGGGCAAAACTGATCGTACGGCCCTGCGGGCTCGCCTCGAGATCTTCTTGAAGACGTTCTGAACAAACCGAGCCAGCAGATCCAAACTCCTATCTTCGTCCTCGTCCTCTTCTTCCTCTTCATCTTCGTAATCTTCGAACTCGGACACGATCGAACGGCTCCAATTGCGAGGATCATCTGCAAGGCCTTCACTGCCCTAAAACCCCAAAATTCAGATAATAATTAGTTAGAAATTAAGAAAGAGAAATAAAGTAATGGATTTAGAGAGGGAGGGGAAAGGAAAGGAACCGGCGGGAAATTGGAGCTCCGTCTAGAAGCGCGAAGGCGAGGGAGGGTTTCGGAGGAGCGGAAATGGTGGAGGGAGGATTTGAGAGAGGAATTGGTTGGAAGGTATGGCCGTTGGTATCGAGGGAACGAGGAGAGCGAGGGGGCTGAGAGAGTCACCGAGAATGACATGACGGTGACGGACCTGTGCACTCACTGGGTCATTGAGAGGATGGTGGCTCTGGTTAGTCTGTGACGGCGAAGAAAGGGCATGTCGTTTACTTCTGAGAGTCCCAGATACGACATTACCTTTCTCCCGCAACATAAAGTCATAAACCACATGTCACGCCCATTTCAGCCGGGCGTTTCCGACCACTATTGTATTATGGAACGAGGAACGAGACGATTAGACGAACAACGTTTCATTGGCTCCGTTCTAAATTCTTTATTTATTTATTTATTTAATTTTTTGTCTTTTAATTTTTTTTTTGTTTAGACAAATATATGATAAATCTTGAATAAACGCCTGATTTTTATGGTGTATATGCTATATTTTTTTCTCTTATCTTTCTCTCATTTTTTTTATTTTTTAAAATTACTATTAAATCTGTAGTTTTCATGTGTGAACACGCAAGAACCACAGATCTAATGATAATTTTAAAAAATTAAAAAATTAAAAAAAATATCGATAAATGCTATAACATTTTTCGGTGTATAAAGCTTTTTAGTTTGTAGCAGTTCTACAAGAAAATGAATCATAATTAACTGAAACTTCTAACTCGAACAACACTTGCATATGGTGTACAAGTGTAACACCTGCGTGAGTACTGAAGTTATTTTTTGTCTTTTTTATTCGACCATACTTCAAAATAGCTTATCTTTCTTTTTCATACCATTTAAATATTTTTTATTTTTTTATTCTTTCTTTTAATGATTTTATTATTATTTTTTTAACGGTCATATTTTTCAAACAGTCATATTCTCTTTTTACTAATTGTCATATTTTTTTAACGTTCACTTTCAACAGCTATATCCTCTGATGGTCATATTCTTTCAATATAAATAAAACTATGTCTTCTCTCACCCATTTCAGTCGAAATTTCTCTTTTATTTATTTTTTACTCTGTATGAATCATTTTCTCAAACTCGATAGTCTTCTATATGACTTTTCCTTCCTCTGCCAATGAATTCAAAATAATCTTAGCTTTTGCTATGAAAAAAAAAACAATCGGATAGCAAAAAAGGATCAAGATCATGTCATGGTTGACGCCACAATACTATTTGGTGTAATTTTTTGCAAGGCTAACAAAATCTTTTTCACAACTATTTTGTTAAACCACCATTATATGCTTCCAATGTATTTCAAATGAGGTTTCGTATGCATCGTGAACTTTTTCTAAAGAATAAATGTAGCTGTAGGGCGCGGGCATTAATCAATAAATGTTGATCAAGAGGAGAACATAAGGTGCACTTCGGGCACTAGCTCTAGCAAAAGGCACCAAGCAAAGTCTTTCATACCATTGCATCAGGTTCAAAAGGCATTCCCTCAATCAAAGCTTTTGCCTCATCTAAATGAATTTACTTGGAAAGAAAGTGCAAAAGTTAGAAAACCTTCTTTTAGTGGTCGTTAAAGTGTTGATTAAATGAGTAAATTTATCATTTCTTAAATCTAAACTTTTAGGATAATTGAAATTGAAAATAGCTCCTATTGATCCCAATTCCTAATGCATTTAGAATGTAAAACATTTATTGTTTTGTTCAAATAATTTGCAGAGGATCACCTGTTACATCATGCCATGTTAGTTTTTCAAGAGATCTTTTACTCAATAATCAATTTGATAGCAGTAAAACAAGAAAATAATCACAAAAAAAAAAAATCACCACACACCAAATGTACCTGTAAATTAGAGAAAAAAAAATAAAAACTGCACTTCAATTCTTCCAAAAGTCATAAACACTACCCACAATAATGAAACCTACGGAAACCTGAGCTCCTCCCTATAAAGGGTCAAAACCATCAGAAACTTTCAAAGCATAAACCTGAGCTCCTCCTGAGACCCCTCATTATATACATGAAAAAGACTCAAGGTTACCTCCCAAGGGATTCGGTTCCAGCACCAGACCACTACACATTGGATCCTCGTAGACGACCACCGAGCCAGCAGATCTGCCGCGGCGGTTGAAGCCGCTGAACCCTTCTGGATGATCTGAATGGAGGAACTACGGCACGACCCGTTATGAGGTCACGATCTCTGCGAGAGCCAAATCGATTCCCCTGGATGAGAAAATTCATCTGAAGAAACCGTCTATACCGCTCAACTTCCCTCTTCCTCTTCTTGCTGCTCTCCCATATAGAAGCAAACCTATCCTTCCACTGAACAAATCCCTGCGCTCCCGCCGCTACTCCAAACTCATAATATTTCCGTTTCCACAACTCATCATTTGAAGACAAGTACCTCAATTCGGAACACACGCATCCCACCTTTGCGAGATCGACACCGTGAAGAGATTCCAAAATCTTAAGTTTAAGCTCCGCCGGGAGGCGCATAAAGCACGGTGGAGGGCCGAGACCAGCCTTTTCACAAAGATCAATCAAAAGTGGCAATACAAGCCCATCTTTCACGATCTTCCAAAACTCAAAAATCTCACTTTCATTTGCTTCGTTAATGCTATCAGTATCAACCGAGTCACTATTAGCTAAACTGATCGCCGGCACAAACCTATTCTCATTCAAACACACCCGATACAAACCCGACCCGCCCTTAGCCAAAGACCCATAGATAGTGACCAAGTGCCCTAAACTCTGAAACTTCAAGACAACACTTTCAACCACATTGCCAAAATTACAATAGTCATTTCCTAGAAGCTCAGGCAGAGTATACCAGAGCGACACCGTGAAAGCGTTCGAAGGCCACTCGTCCGCAAGGTGAAACCGGTCGACCCGCATGCCCGAAACCGAATCGAATCCCACGAAACCGGACTCCAAAAGAACCGCGTGAACCGCGATCACCAATAGCTTGTGGTCACCACCATAGTCGCCCACCTCCTCGCTCAGCACCCTCCTCAGAAAACAACGCTCCGAAAACTTCTTCCCCATTGAAACCGACCCATCATCCACCCCCATCGTTTCAGCACCGGAAAATTCTAGCCCTTCGTTCTCTGAATTCAAAACCATAGACCCATCCTGTTCCTGAAAAATTTTGGAATCGCTCATATCGGAGTCTGCAATCTCAGGCCCTTGTACCGACAAATCTCCAACTGGGGTGTCTTGATTCGAAGAAATTTCCTCTAGGGTTTGAGATTCTCGAGGAATTTCTGATGGGTTTTCTAGATTTGGGAAATTTGGAGTCAAGGTTTGAGAAGGTTGTTGTACGGAATTGGAATTGGGCGCTAGGATTTGAGAAGAGGAGGAGAAGCCGGTGGGGTTGAGGGTGAAGAAGATAAGGTCACCGGAGGTGATACCGAGGGACTGGAGGGACGCTTCGGGTGAGTACGCGTGGAGCTCGTCCTTGCAATTGAGGGAGAGACGGATAGAAGAGGAGGAAGAAGAAGCGGAAGACGAGATTGATTGAGATAGGGTTTGCTTGAGTTGCTGGAGAGTAGAGGGAGTGGGGATTTCGATTTTCAGGGTCTGTTTGGATTCGAGGGATCTAATTCTCAGTTTCATGGTTGCCATGGGAAAACAAGCAAAGAGGAGTCTGATTCGAAAGCTGAAACAGTGAAACTTAACGGCGGGGGAGGAGATGAGCGTGGGTTTTGTTACTTTTACACAGCGTGGAAAAATAAATACATAAATAAGTAAATAAGTCCCTTAGTTCTCGCCACGTGTATTAAATCTAGTGAATGGACCACGTCAGAATAAACCTCTTTTTTTAAAAAAAAAAAAACGAAAAAGCAAAAAAAGAGCACTAGATCGTGATTTTTTTTTTTTTTTTACCCAATTGTAAGATTGCATCATGCGCATTGCACTTTTTTCTTTTTTTTCCTTTTTTTTGTCTTTTTTTTTTTTTTTCAATATTATAAGTAGGGAAAAGGGAGAGGACAAAATTTAAAGGGTGTGCAGCCCAACAATAAATCCAAATTAGCCTATTTAGTGTAGGTACATATAAATTAAAAGAGAATATGTTAATAAATTGAAACGACCTTATAGATATTTGGAATAAAATTCAAGAAAGGCAACCAGTTAAGATGGTATAAACACTGCAAACTCTCACCGAAGTAAAAGCTATAGTATCACAAGGAACATCACTAAGTAAGGCTAGATGAGAACTACCGAGGAAAAGCACCAACAAGGTGCAGTGAAAGAACCACAAAAAAATCTTTTCAAATAGATCTAACCAAGTGAGCACAAAGAAACTAAAAACCATCAAACTCAACGAAAAAACTATCAGCATTATCTAATTATTGGGTATTTTGTTGAATTGAATGTAGGGTTTTTTTTAATTTTTTTTTTCCTACAAGGCTCAACAAAATAGCTTTTTAGCTACTTTATTTTTTTTAAATGATCTTTCAGGATATTATTGGGGGTGTTTGGAAAAATATTTGAATTGGGGTTAGGGGATTGTTGACTTTTGATGTGATATAAAGTAGAAGAAATGTGTAAATTTTTTTATTTTTTAGTGAGTATTTTATTTGAATGATAATAAAAAGTATTTAATGTGATATAAAAAATTAAAAAAAATTGTTAAAAAGTGATTGATGTGATATAAAAAGTGGGAATGGTTTATTTATTTATTTTTTATTTATTTTTATTTTTGAAAAAAACAAAACCCAGCTATAGTACAGTCCCCCTCTTGCCAAACGTTTCCATTAATAACTCATAAAACTTTTTCAACACATACAATATCATGAATGAAAACAAGAGAATCTTGTAACCAAATTTGTTCTAAAGATTGCCGTAAAGCCCCCTTTGCTAAACTATGAGCAGCCATATTTACTTTTTAACTACTTTGTTGAGTCCAATATGAGTGCTCTTATTTTGGTTTAGATAGGTGAAGATTAAAAAATTAATTAAAAATATTAAAAAATATAACTAATGAAATAAATAAATAAAGTTCAATTATTGTTTAAAACATATAAATATAAATTATAATTTATTTTGTTGCGCCTAACGTTAATTTTATTAAGTTAACCTCTTCATATTTTAATAATATATATTTCATATAATTAAAATATGTAACAAAAACTATATATATTCATAAACAATTAATTTAATTGAGCAATCTAAATATAAAAATAAAAGGAAGTAATTTGTTAAATGACAAGAATATCATGATTATGCATTATAAATATAATATATGGTATTTAAAGTGGAAATGTCATACATAGGAGGTAAATGAAAATGTTTTGAGCAAATGCCTAAAATGTGTTTATAAAAGAAGCACGTTTTAATTCAAAGAACTATTGATTAACTACTCTTATAAAAACACTTTGGGAGTGAAAAAGCTAATATTTTAGATAATGGATTCTGTCCATATCATGATTCATTTCGGAGTTTATATTAGGTTTTACGGATTTAATAATGTGAATATTGCGACATGGTAAATGTTTAAAGCATATTAATTGTCACACAAGGTCGAATCTGTTAATCCAGAAGAAATAATTGCCATATGCTTAATTGGAATGTTTAATTTAATTGGTTGCAATGTTTGAATAATAAAAAACAAGGGTTGCAATGCATCTAATTATTTATACCAAATGCATTGCACTATATGCTTGGAATTTGAGCCTTAATTCGGTAAACTAACATATAAGTTATCCAAAAATGATTAATTTTCTTCTTGTTCATTTTTTTTTGTCCAAGAATTTTCTAAGTGATCAATAAGATGATGGGACATGATATATATTTCCAAAACTAAATTTTTCTTCGAAACTGGTTTGAAAGAAATTCTTCGAACTTAATTTATTAAATTAATGTGTCCAAAAATTTATTTTAAACCAAGCACATGAGAAGTAAATATATTTTAGATACATGTCAATTTAATAGATCATGTTAAAATTTTTTTCTTCAATTTAGTTAGTAAGAAAACTTTGTCATATTTCCAACCAGAAGCAAGTCACGTTGAGAAAAAAAAAAGGCTTAATTAACACAAAAGGACCATTGATTGTATATTTCCACATTAACCGGAGCAATGTTCATCTAGAAAAGGATATAGATAAAGTCACACTCTTTATTTTTATTTTTATTTTTTTGATGATGGAAAACTCTTTTAAAGTAGGACCACTTTGTGTATTTACCTCTATTAGACAAATTTCAAATTAATGTAAAACGCCCCTTTACATGAATCAGATGAGATTTCGGCTTCGCCGAACATGGTCCCAAGAAATTGTTAAATTTTAAACCTAATGAAAATAGCACCAAAATCAAAACTCTTGGCACTTAGAGCCAAACCCTAAAGGTTAGAGTCACACTCATTTTTTTATTTTTTATTTTTGTAAGTAGAGTCACACTCTTTGGTTTGAATATGAATATGTTTAATTGAATGCAAAAAAAGAATATGAATATGATTACTAATTATTCATGTGGATGTGCTGTACTCAGATTTATGGCATTCATTAGACTTTACCTATTTCCCTTGCGGATCATCAGCATAAAGGCTGGAATATTATACATGCATATATATATATATATATATATATATATATAATATATATATATATTTATATAGCAAAAGAAGTTATGAATTCATAATGGGATCATAACCGGGAAGTCATTAATTTCGTTTTCAAGTCATTAATTTCTAGTCAGATCCATTTGTACTTTTCCAAGCCATTAATTTCTTGCTAGATAAAAGACGTCTCAAAACCTGTACGAATTAATACGTAATATTTAATTTGATTTATTTTTCCTCAACAAACATGAAAGTTGAAAAGATTCTTACCAGAGACAGAGACAGAAACAAGGAGATCATGCAGGGAAATCTAAGCTTTGCAATAGAATCCGGCGACACAACTTCTAAATTTGATGATGATGGCCGCACAAAACGAACTGGTATATATCTCTGCTTTTACTCTTTCTATGAAAACAGACAACTCTTTTTTTTCTTGGGGTTTGATTTCATTTTCTTTTCGGCATGGTTTTGATTTTTGAAGGAACTTTGACGACTGCAAGTGCCCATATTATAACAGCGGTTGTTGGGTCGGGAATACTGGCTCTGGCATGGGCCATTGCTCAGCTGGGTTGGATTGCTGGGGTTGTTGCGATTGTTATCTTCTCCCTCATCACTTTGTTTACTTCTGCTCTACTTGCTAACTGTTATAGGTCTCCTGACCCTATCACTGGTACAAGAAACTACACTTACATGCAGGCTGTCAAGAATAACTTAGGTAAGGAGAAGATGGCATCATTTTTCTAGTTTTTTTCTTTTTCTTTTTTAATAATTTTTTGAACCGGGGATTCGGACGAAATGGGACATTGTGCAAAGCTCTTTTCATATGGGTCGGGTAAAGTTTAGATTCCCAGTGAATTGTTTACATTAGGAGGCACCAGGCCGAGAGACTTATCACTTGACTACTTGAGCTAACCTTTTGGAATTTTTTCTCCTTTGTTGTTGCTTAGCAGAAACATCTCTTTTGGTTCTGGAAGATCAGAACATATTAGTTGATACTAACTCATTTGCTTATGAGAGAGATCTTCATATGCAGATGCTTTTGTGTTCGAGTGGTAAATCACTTTAATTGCTATGTGCTTCATGAATCATCAAGTTTAAAGTTCGAATCCACTTTGAATGCAATCAATTTCTTGAAGTTATGCTCATGAGCGAAATCTTGAGCATGCATTACCCAAACTCGTATGAAAGGGACGCTTTGCACGGAGTTCTGATAATCTAGTTAGGGCAAAGTTACAGGTTCTAAGTGGGAAACTCATATCTCTCTAAGTCTAATCTCTCTCTCTCTTTCCACAGGAGGACTTAAATACAAGCTTTGTGGGGTAGCTCAATATACGACTCTTGTAGGACTGACAATTGGATTCACCATCACTTCCGCTATTAGCATGGCGTGAGCTATCCAAAATCTCATGTTCTTTTTGTGCTTGTAATGCAATTTATTCAAACGGTTCCCAATTAGTGATTTATTTCTTATGCTAATCGCTAATTAGGCCATTGAAAGATTCTATTGATTTGATGAGAATGGCCTCCTTCATGTATGTGCACATTCATGTACTCTTGAGAAAGATTCTATTGATTTGATGAGAATGGCCTCCCTTCATGTATGTGCACATTCATGTACTCTTGAGAAAGATTCTATTGATTTGATGAGAATGGCCTCCCTTAATGTATGTGCACATTCAAGTACTCTTGAATATTCTCATTATGAGTGTAGGGCGAAGTCTAGTTATGATTGACATATATAATTTTATACATATGTTTAAACACGATACGGACCCAAACACGAACATGTTTGTTTGTGAATATATATGTGTAGCATGCTCATTGACTGCTGGTTTTGTTTTTGTTAACCAGGGCCACCAAAAGATCGCAGTGCTTTCATAAGAATGGGCATGACGCGGGGTGTCACACCTCAAACAATCTGTACATAATGATTTTTGGGATGATACAGATAATTCTGAGCCAAATACCAAAATTTCACGACCTTGCAGGGCTCTCCTACATCGCGGCAATCATGTCCTTCTCTTACGCTTTCATTGGCATTGGTCTTTCCACAGCGCGAATAGCAGGTCAGCAACTATATATATATGTAAAAATGTATAGCATTGAGAGTTTTTGGTTTTGTTCGTTCGAAAAGTAGGGGTTAGTAAAAGTATGATTCTTTTGGTTGAAGTTTTTTCTTTTACGACTTTAATTTGATTTGTGATGCTCCCTTCTTGAAATAGATAAAAAGAAAATCCCAGAAACCAGTTGGTTCAATTAACGGGGCAAAAATACTCAATTCCCAAGGTGTTAAAAGGCCATGAAGTAAAATTAGTAAATGGCACTTTGGATCAAGATATTGCAAGTTGCAACATGTGCTAAAGCTTTAATTGTGACCTTTCATTTGAAATGGTTAGTCCAAAATTTATCACGTCATCAATGCAAATTAAAAATTAAAACCTATCTCTCTCTTTTCAGACATTAATCCTTCTTTCGTCGGGAGTACTACTTTAGTTTGTTGGTTAGATCTAGATGTGAAGACTTTTGATCCGTTATTTATGTTGGTGTCTTTTTTTTTCTTCAGTTTTTGATTTAGACTTTAACAATGCATATACTGTTTTAGCTTTCTTCCAGTGGCTGTCGCAGTTCCTAAGTAGAAATTCAGATAGGTTCGCCTTAATCTGTGCCCTTTGCTTCTGTAACTACTTTATACGGCCTTTGAGAGGACCTGATCACTTACTTACCAATTTTCTACCATTTATATATATTTCTGCACAATTTTATTTCGTTTTAGGCCTGTTTTGGGAGCCCACCCCTATTTCGGTTTTAAGATCCTCCACTCTCTCTTCCTTGAGAACAAAAAATAAAATCATTTCAAATGATTTTTTTTCCTACTTTTAAAAAGACTTTTCTTTTTTAATAAATGAAAAGACAGTTTTTTTGTTCAAAACTTTTTTATGATATAAAGTGTAAAAACCTGATGAAAATATACTTAATTTTCATTGGTAACATGTCATATTTTTAATACATAGCATCTTTTACACCGTTGCGATGCAAGAAACGAGATGAATTCACATAATTTAAAAATCTATAATTTCTTTAAAGTTGTAGGGATCTTTATATCCACTTTGTTTACCACACCACTAGCTACTACCAATCTACCACTACCACCAAAAGCTATTCTCTTTCTTTTTCTCATCAATCAAAAGGATGGTTTGATAACCTTCAATAATAAGGTTGTGGTGGCTGAAGGTATCACCACAATTGGCCCAAAGATGTGACCAAACCACATTGGTGGTCAAAGGAGTTGGTTTGGGCGCCATCTTCAACATGGCTTTTGCGGGTGAATAAACCACTTTTAAAGATTTTTAGGGATAGTTTGGTCACCCCTTTGGATGTGTTGGGGGTGGCCGAACCACTCCTTTGGCCAACGAGAGATAATGTAGCTTTTGGTGGTAGTTATAGACTGATAGTAGTAGTGAGCCAATGACGGTGAAGCTACAATGGCCATGGCGGAAGTAGAGGGTTAGTAGCTAGAAATAGTGAAAAATGTTTTGGATTATTAATTTAAAATGAACGGTCACGATTGAAACTATTGCACCCCGTATATTTAATATCGTAGGTATTGCACAGGATCTCGATCCAACTAGGTTTGGCTTGATCAAGACTGGTCTATGGCTCAAACCATGATGGTGGAAAGGATCATAACGAGGACGGTCCCTTCAAGTTTTTGGGTGAAGGCAATAAAATCTACTGTAGTTATTTTTCCATCTCCATCCAACATAAGTTTTAGGCAGATTCTAGAGTGGATTTCGAGCCCATCCATGCCTCGCTTCTTAAAACCTGTGCAAAATTAGCAAAAAAGGAGATGAAACTTACATTTAAGCCCTTAAAAGTGAAATGTTTTTAGAAGATTACATGGGTTCAAAAGCCCAATTAAAGAGATTCTTTTTTCATTTTTGTCTTGGTCTGATTATTTTTTGGCTTATAAATAGTCGTATTGCTTATTTGCTTTAAATTTACTGTAAGATGATAATCTCATGTATATAATATTCAATTTTGCAGAAGGGAAAACTGGGAAGACAAGCATTGCAGGAATGACGGCAGGAGTGGACGTATCAAGTTCAGAGAAGGTGTGGAACAGCTTACAGGCCATTGGAAACATTGCCTTGGCCTATTCTTACTCTTCCGTCCTCATTGAGAACAAGGGCAAGTCAATCTATATAATATATATATTAGCATGCATACCTCTTTGGACATGTTTCCGTTTAATAGAGCTGCTCTATTGTATTGCAATAGGGCAGCCCCCATTTAAAAGTTTGACGAGCTTTACCTCTCGAGCGTGTAGCTCAAGTACCTCGAGGTTGGCTCGATGCATTTGGGGTTAAGGCAAAAAGTTTAAATTAGGCATTTTTTTTTTTAAATTGAATATTATATTTTTATTTACAAATATTAACAAATTAATAAACACAATATATATAATAATATAGTATACATATAATATATATTATATCTATATATATATATATATATATATATATATAATATATAGAAAGAAAGAGAGAATGGAATGATTTTCAGGACTTGAATAATGAGTTGTTGGAAATAATAAAATTTAAGAAAAAGAGAATTCAAATTTGATAAAGTTGAATAGAGAATACAGAGAAAAATAGAAACTTATAAAAAGAGAAGTTCGTAATTGAATAAAATATTTAAAAACTTCCATATTCTTAACATTTAATTTTGTTTCTTTCTATTTTATTGTGATCACTGGATTCCAATCATTTGACTTCAATAATAAATGCTATATTTTTTAATGTTGTATGTGGAAATAAGCTATTATTTAATTCTTTTATTTAATGTTATAAATTTTATCATAATTTGAGCCTTAATTTTAAAATATTGACTATAATTATTATTACCATAATTATTAGTTAATTACGTGTGAACAAAAATTACTATTAATTATTTATTTACATTTTTCTATAATTTGGGCATTAATTAGAGAATATTGACTATAATTAGAAATTTAAATATTTTTTCATGAAATAAATTTATTAATATTTATAAATTGGGGCCTTAATTAGAGAATATAACTATAATTAAGGCTTGTTATTTTTTTTTATAAAAAAATTCTTCATTAATTTTTTTTGGGGCATTAGGCGGCGCCTAATCCGCCTAGGGGTTGAGCTGTCCCTAAGTCCCTATTGCATGGGATCTAAATCCTGAGGATTCTACCATCTACCTATTAAGGAAAGAAGGCTGGAACCTAATAGAACATTGATTCTGACATAATCCCAGGCACAACATTTGAAAACAACTGTTAGAACAGTTTACTGCATCACCGGAATACAGTCGAAAACGACTGTAAGGAAGAGAGAAGTTAGCAGGCACTTGCAGAGCGTACCGGCATAGGATAGCTTAAATTCTTAAGTCAACAAGAGCTTAAGAAAGATAATGGTAGGAAAGAAAAGGCCGAGTCGTGAGGAAATAGACATCCTCCAATGACCCTCAACAGGGGGCAGAGCCAAGATTATAAATTTTTGGAAAAGTCACATACCCCCCTCAAACTACTACACAATTGACAATGTCCCCCCCCAAACTTTCAATTGGGACAATATCCTCCAAACTACCAAACAAATGACAATGTCCCCCCTAATGGCAACAAAAAGACAAAATAACTCTACAGATTTTCAATAAGATCAAATACATTTTTTAATTTTATTTTTTAAAAAGTAATTTTTTAAAACGAAATCCTTATAATTTTTTTAAAATTTTGAATTTGGCTAATTGGGTTGGAGTGTTTATATTTTTATTTTTTTTATATAAAAAAAATTGCTAGTTTTTTTTTTTTTAGTTTTAGTTTTTTCTAATCTTATGAATTCGAAAAATAATAATAAATATAATTTTTTTTAAAAAATAATTATAATTTTTAAACGAAAATGTTTTATATTTTTTTGTTATTCTTGAATTTGTCCAATTGTTTTAGTTTTTTTTTTTTTTTTAAAAAAATAATTTTGTTTGGTTTTGTGTTTTTATTTTTATTTTTAGCTTTAGTATTTTTTTAGCCCTTATGAATTGTTGTTTTTTTTTTTTTTTAATTTTTAGTTTTATTTTTTTTTTTTAAGAAATTTTTTTTTTATTTTATGAGGGTATTTTCGTCCTTAGGGGGACATTGTCATTTGTTTGGTAGTTTGGGGAGGACATTGTCCCAATTGAAAGTTGGGGGACATTGTCAATTGGCTAAATTTAGCGGGGTTGCATGACATTTTCCCTACATTTTTTGGGGGGGGGGCGAAAGAGAATCCCGTAACATTTAACAAAAAAAAAAAAATTTCTAAAGAAAAAATAACTAAAATAAAAAAAAAACACAAAATATCATAAGGCTAAAAATACTAAGCTAAAAATAAAATAAAAAACAAAAACAAACAAATTAATTTTTTAAAAAAAAAAAAAAAAAACACAAACCAATTGGACAAATTCAAGATAAAAAAAAATATAACATTCGTTAAAAAATTCATATTTTTTTAAAAAAAAAATTTATATTATTATATTTCGAATCATAAGGATAGAAAAACAAACTAAAAAAAAAAAACTACATTTTTTTTATATAAAAAAAAAAAAAAATAACCTCCAACCCAATAAGCACAATTCAAAATTTTAAAAAAATTATAAGGATGCTCGTTTTAAAAATTACTTTTTAAAAAATAAATTAAAAATGGTATTTGATCTATTGAAAAATCTGTAGAGTTATTTTTGTCTTTTGTTGGCATATAGGGTTGGACTTGTCATTGTTTGGTGTTTGGAGGGATATTTCACAATTGAAAGTTTGGCGGGGACATTGCAATTGTGTAGAGTTTGAGGGGTTGTTGAATAGAGAAATACAGAGAAAAAATAGAAACTTATAAAAAGAGAAGTTCGTAATTGAATAAAATATTTAAAAACTTTCCATATTCTTAACATTTAATTTTTGTTTCTTTCTATTTTATTGTGATCACTGGATTCCAATCATTTGACTTCAATAATAAATGCTATATTTTTTAATGTTGTATGTGGAAATAAGCTATTATTTAATTCTTTTATTTAATGTTATAAATTTTATCATAATTTGGAGCCTTAATTTGAAAATATTGACTATAATTATTTATTACCATAATTATTAGTTAATTACGTGTGAACAAAAATTACTATTAATTACTTATTTACATTTTTCTATAATTTGGGCATTAATTAGAGAATATTGACTATAATTAGAAATTTAAATATTTTTTCATGAAATAAATTTTTATTAATATTTATTAATTGGGGGCCTTAATTAGAGAATATTGACTATAATTAAGGCTTGTTATTCTTTTTTTATAAAAAAATTCTTCATTAATTTTTTTTGGGGGCATTAGGCGGCCGCCTAATCCGCCTAGGGGTTGAGCTGTCCCTAAGTCCCCTATTGCATGGGATCTAAATCCTGAGGATTCTACCATCTACCTATTAAGGAAAGAAGGCTGGAAACCTAATAGAACATTGATTCTGGACATAACTCCAGGCACAACATTTGAAAACAACTGTTAGAACAGTTTACTGCATACCGGAATACCAGTCGAAAACGACTGTAAGGAAGAGAGAAGTTAGCAAAGGCACTTGTCAGAGCGTACCGGCATAGGATAGCTTTAATTCTTAAGTCAACAAGAGCTTAAGAAAGATAATGGTAGGAAAGAAAAGGCCGAGTCGTGAGGAAATAGACATCCTCCAATGACCCTCAACAGGGGGCAGAGCCAAGATTATAAATTTTTCGGGAAAAGTCCACATACCCCCTTCAAACTACTACACAATTGACAATGTCCCCCCAACTTTCAATTGGACAATATCCCTCCCAACTACCAAACAAATGACAATGTCCCCCTAATGGCAACAAAAAACAAAAATAACTCTACAGATTTTTCAATAAGATCAAATACCATTTTTTAATTTTATTTTTTAAAAGTAATTTTTAAAACGAATCCTTATAATTTTTTTAAAATTTTGAATTGGCTAATTGGGTTGGAGTGTTTATTTTTTATTTTTTATAAAAAAAAATTGCTATTTTTTTTTTTTTAGTTTAGTTTTTTCTAATCCTTATGAATTCGAAATAATAATAAATATAATTTTTTTTTAAAAAAATAATTATAATTTTTTAAACGAAAATGTTTATAATTTTTTTGTTATTCTTGAATTTGTCCAATTGGTTTGTAGTTTTTTTTTTTTTTTTTTTAAAAAATAATTTTGTTTTGTTTGTTTTTTATTTTTTATTTTTAGCTTTAGTATTTTTTTAGCCCTTATGAATTGTTGTGTTTTTTTTTTTTAATTTTTATTTTAGTTTTTTTTTTAAGAAATTTTTTTTTTATTTATTAAGGGTATTTTCGTCCTTAGGGGGACATTGTCATTTGTTTGTAGTTTGGGAGGACATTGTCACAATTGAAAGTTGGGGGGACATTGTCAATTGGGTGGTAATTTGAGGGGGGTATGGACTTTCCCTAATTTTTTTTTTTTTTTGGGGTGGGGGGGGGGGGGGGGATAGTAAGGAACCGCAATAAACCAAGGTTTAGGACAAAAAAAATGTGTTAGGGTGTAACAGTATCGCTCTGCTCATATGGACGGCTCTTATAACATACCTTATCGAGGTGCAATTTTTATATGCCATAAAAAGCTTAGACTTCTCTTATTAGATACCAATTAATTTTCAAATGAGATGATCAAAAGCCTAATCCAACAAATAATATTAGATCCAGGATTATGAGTTCGAATCGTGGGAGCATCTTCGTTGATGAGGAATGAATTGTTATTTTTAGACAAATGTTTTTTATTTTTTTATTTTTTTTATCTCTTGTTCATCTCAACGCATATTCTTTTAAAAAAAATTTACATTGGATCTGTATGAAAGATTTGAAAAAGAGATGATGGGAGAAGAAGGAGTAAGATGTCTCAAATTTTAACCTTGATCATCCCTGAACTTCAGTTTGACCTTCTTTTAGTTTTGGTGGGTGTGTATAAATGCTGTTGACTGAAGTTTCAGAAGTTGCAGGATACACTAAAATCAAGCCCACCGGAGAACCTAGTGATGAAGAAAGCTACGACGGTTGCAGTCTCAATTACCTCCGTCTTTTACTTGCTGTGTGGAGTTCTGGGCTATGTAGCTTTCGGGAACAATGCACCTGGCAATTTTTTAACAGGGTTTGGTTTTTATGAGCCTTACTGGCTCATAGACATCGCTAACATTTGCATTGTTGTCCATATTGTCGGAGCTTACCAGGTAAATCTCAAAATGGACTAGCCTACAAGTGATTATAAGTTGGATTCTTTCTTCTTCTTCCCCTTCTTGGCAGCTAAATGTTAGATCAAAAATAGAAAACAGGTAATTAAAATGCTCCTAAGTTGCGTCACAGATTCGTTTTTTTTAAGAAGTTATTTGCCCCGCCCCCATCAATTCTGATCAATTGGTATGCACTGGTTAATAGCGAACACTTCTCCATGATACAATAGCCCTAAAAATCATTTGTAGTTTGGTTGCGTTTTACACAAAAATGAAACTAAACCAAAATACCCTTATAATTTCTTGGTGTTGATACGGAGAACAGCATATGTGATCGTGATGATATTTTTAGTCTTCATTACTACTGAATTTTAAAAGTCACATCACATTTTAAAGGATAAAAGTAAGATAAGAGTCTTCCATATAACATTACTCTATCTTTTAATTTATAGATTTATAGTAACTTTTGTGAAACCTTGTTTGATATGATTATTCTATGCCGTTAGATGGATGCATGTCATTGGCCTTATTGTCATTGTCTTACGAGACTTTACAGCGTTCATACATTCAAGTATTGCTCGCTTTTAAAGCAACAGCTTTGTATAACTTGGGTCTTATTACTTAAATTTCTCTTTTTCCCCGTGTGGGACTCTACTCTTCCGAGGCTCTTTAAACCTTCAATTTCAAAATACTTATTTGAAAACTGTTCTAAGCACTAAATTCTAATTACGGATGTGTATTTAGGTGGTCTGCCAGCCAATATACCAGCTTGTTGAAGAATGGTCGATTAGACGGTGGCCAGGGAGTGATTTCATAGTAAAAGAACATCCGATTGGCATTCCATTTATTGGTATTTACAAGATGAATTTCTTCCGATTGATGTGGAGAACAGCATATGTGATAATCACGTGTGTGATCGCCATGATATTTCCAGTCTTCAACAGTGTTTTGGGCTTAATTGGAGCCCTTTCATTCTGGCCATTGACTATATATTTCCCTGTTGAGATGTACATTTCACAGGCTCACATTCGCAGATTTTCTCCTACCTGGATTTGGCTAAACATATTGAATTGGGCTTCCTTTATTATTACATTTGCTGCTGCTGCTGCTTGCGTTCAAGGCATCATCATTCAGCTCAATCACTACCAGCCCTTCAAGTTTGTTTCTTGATGTATCTTTTTATATTAACTTCTGTGAAACCTTGTTCGGTATAATTATCTATGCCGTATTTGAACGATTTTCCGTCAAAACAAACAGAATCTTCGTTTATTCTATGATTCCATCAACTGTACAATCAAAGGCAGTTTCAGCAAGCACAAACAAAAAGAGAACCAGATTATTTGGATACCTATAATAAAACAACCCCACCAAGTAATCTAGATAATGGTGTGCAAGACACTTCATTATAAATATATATGATTTGGAAAGTTTTTTACCAATGTAGATTTACACAGGAAAAGAATAAACAAGTGTAAAGAGATTAATCAAGCCAAGGAAATATGTAATTCGAGTACTAAGAAGCTGGTGTATGTGAAAACAGTCTCTTAATTTACACGTGGGGCAATTTGTGAAATCCTTTCATCCTCCAGAAGTGCATACGGATCAATATATTGGGGTGGCGAAATAGTTGTCCTGGTTCCATCATGGACAAAAGTTGGTCCAAAAAACTGAAAAATGAAAGAGGAAGAAAATCAAATTGAGCTTCTTCCATTAGATGTCAAGCATCATAAATTACTATGCAACAAAAATAGTTGAAAAGACTCGATCTTTCTCTTACTCCGTCTCGTGTTTACCACAAGAAGCAACAATTTAAACAAAATAAACTAGATATAACAAATAGCAGAAGAGTAAGTCCAACAAGTCATAAACGACAATAAGAATCCATATGTTTTATCTTGTCTTTTTCAACTTAATCTAAACTGAGTTGGTCCAACGACCTTGTGGTTTCATAAGAATGAAGCTAACTGGAAAAAAAACATTCCCAGAAATTAAATCTATAGGAAAACTATGACAGAAAACGCTCACTTCCTAAATGATCTTCCACATTTCATACTTTTTGATGACCCCATTTCTTAACCTCCTACCAGCTAATTGAACATTTCAAATGTTTGCATTGATTCATAATACAATACCTGTCTAGCAGACAGAAACAACATAAGAACATTCATTTCACAGATGAAGGGAGAGAGCTTACAAAGTAGAGAGCAGAAAAGACTGATACAGTTACGAGGATCAACGGCCAAAATGCAAGGAAGAATGTTCCTCCAATTGTTAATAAAAGTTTAGCCCGAGGAATCAACCCCTGAAACAGGTAACGATGCAAGTCAATTTCCTTGTATAATATGCCCATGCCACAAACACAAAGCAAAAAGAACTACAAATATAAGTTCATTATAATAAATTAGAACACCACTATTATGTTTTATTTATAGGAAGAGAACAAATATTATCAACCCTATATTCCAAAAAATTTAATGAAATATTAAAAAGCAATTTCCATTTCTTTATATTTGATGATACCAACAGTTCCTGGCCTCTTACATAGCCAGGACCAACATGCCATAGGCAAATTGTGCATAAAAATCACTAACTATATTCAATATATAACAGACGAATCCAAGAACCTTTTTATCTAAAGAGGAAGCACACCTTTAGGGTAACTTAAATGCAGATAACGCAAAAAGTTTTGACAATTGTATGTTACATGTGGATGAAAAAGAACGTCTTGCTCTACAAAGATACAAGAGATTGGATGAACTCAGTTCAAGAACAGGTATTACTGTAAAATCATGTACTAATTGCTACTCAATTATGTTTCATGTTCCCTTTTTTTTTTCGTCTTTCTTTTTTGTCTCCCTTGAAGAATATTTGGCTCTTGTCTCCATTAAAGAGTTTTTTTGCCTCAGAGTCCTAAGATCATTCCTCAATCTTTGAGGTAAATAACAATTTTTGCCAGATACCATGCTTCATGAGTTCCAGAGTATAAAGCATTTAAAAGAATATATGACAGAGACTGTGGCTCCAAGTCTCTGACAGGCAAGCTAATGCCAATGAAACCTCAGAGTTAAGACTATTAAGTAATTTATAGGAAAAGAATAATTTATCAACCTCAAGGCCTTCACTGTTCAATGCCATGGAGCGCTCCCTTTGACCAGATAGACTTTTCTCGAGCTCAGTTGAGACTGTACTTCTATTCGAAAATCCTCTATCTTCTTCCTTCAAGTTTACCTCACTATCCAGTCCATAGTTGCTCCTTTTTGTTTCTTCAAGCAATGAAGTTGGAGTCATGCCTCTCCTCCTCAATTCCTTCATAAATAATGACTCAGGAGGTTCTTCACCTGAAAAAATTGGTCATGTGAGGGACCAAAAGTGAAATCTTCCAGAAAAATATCATATGACATTCCCAATGTCTGGTGGAAAAAAAATTGTGAATGAATAACTCACAAAGCTCAATACATCATCCTATAACCATCAATTAAGCTACAAGATAATTCAGCATCTTCCAAAAGAAAGCTTACTAAAGGCATTTCTGAAGCTAACTCCAAGGCATTTGTATGGCTTTAAGCCATGAAATGAAGGTGGATGTCTTGTTTGGAATATGCCTCATAAAAAAGTGAGCCTATCACATCTTTTAGGTCCTTTTAGGAACTTAAGTGTGGTGTATGTCTCATTCACTAACTTTTATACTTATGCGGTTTAAACAATTAATCAAATTTCATATATAATAGATGGTCTATACCATGTTTATCTTCTTTATTCTTATATATGAATCATGCTTGCCCTCCTTTGGTAACTCCATATTTGCGATAAAGCGAAATCATTTAATTGAATCATGTTAGTACGCCCTTAAAAAGTTAAAAAAAGGTTTTTAGTTTTGTGATTTTTATTTCTTCTTCCTCTCTCTCTCTCTTACGTTTTCCTCAGTTTGACTGAACTAGACCGACTATTGTTCTAGGTGAGAATGCCACTAGCACTACAGAAAGACTGAAAGCAAACTATTAAAGTCCATCAATTTTAGGTGATGGGTCTTAAACTAGGTGTTTTGCAAAATCCACTTTGACTCCAATTTCCCTTTCCATGCAGATAAGTGTAACTTACCAAAAAGAGAAAAGAAGAAAGTAAAAGAAAATAAGATCCTATTTACATTCTTCTTGTCAATATTAATTAATTGAAACATACTCCAGAAAGCACCAAGAATTAAACTTGGATTCTTTAATTCATATATAGTTTATTTTTGTGTAACACAGTAAATATATTTTGAAATCCTTGCACAAGTCTCCATTTTGATTCTGTTTCAGTACCCGTGCATTATGCACAAATATACTTCAGAAACCACCTCTTGCAAAAGCCTCACCTCTTGATCTTCAAAATCCAAAATTTTTCCATGTATGCCAATTCCCTAGTTCTTAGAGATAAGCAAGGAATTGCTTCACCAACCTCTTAATTTAGCAAAAATCAAAGCACCTCAACTCCACCTTGGACTTGGATAAACTTCTTCTTTTTTTGACAAAATCAAGAAGGTATCCTCCTGGCTCTCTGTTAAGTTTAAGAGTTGGCAAGTTTAGTGTCAAAACATGTTTGAGTTGTAAGGTTTAAGCCTAGGGTTGAGTTGAAGGAAATTCAGTGCTGGAATTGAGAGATTGAAGATATAGTTCGAACGAGAGTGTACATCAAGTTTTTACAAAGTTCCAAAATGCCTCAATAGTAGTCATGATCGAATCTCATTCGGACGTGGTATTAAAGGCACTTCCGGTAAGCCTCGATCGTAGTCTTGTTTGAAGGGTGTTCGGACAAAAGGACTTCAAAATGCCTTGATTGAAGTCTTGTTTGAAGAGTGTTTGATCACTGCTCAAGAAAATAGTGAAATCTTATATCTCATTCGAACAAAACTTAATCCCATTCGAACAAGACTGTGATAGACTATTTTAAACCTTAGCCGACTTAGCCTAAAAACTTCAGTTTTTTCCCCATCTATATAAGCCTCATACGTCACGTCTTTCATAACCTGTAGAGGCTATTTTGTTGTCCTTGGAGAGCTTTCTAAACATCTTTGAGCCTTAAACAGTTTAATCCTTCTCCTTGTTTATCATTGTTCAAACTACAGAAAAGCCTATAGCCGCCAGGGTTCTTGGTTGAAGCAGACAAGGTTCGTTCGTGAAGGTAATTCTTATAGAAGAAGGCTAGAAGTTCTGAAGCCACTACGGTGAGAGGTGAACGGGCTGTTTGCCAAGATTACATATCGAGTCTAGGGAGTTACAAATGTTTTGTAAGTAAGATCAATCTATAACACAACTCTTCTATAGTGGATGTCTTTGAGGTTGTTTGAGTGGTTTTACTTTTAAACAAGTCTTTAAAAGATTTCCACTTCGTTAACAAAATCTTTATGTTGATTTGTTTTATACTTGCTTTGATTTGGTAATTTTATCTATGGTGCTTGGCTTAATATTCGTTAATTTTGCTAAATGCGATTGTGTGATTAACAATTGGGGTCTAAATGAATTTTTCACTCCATCAACCCAACATCATATCCTATGATTTGACATACAGCCACCCTATCTAAAACAAATTAAAGACATCATCTTGCTCTCAACTTGTAGCTTGCACATAGCCAGTGACCATATTCATCATTTTTTTTTTCCTGACAAGTTACATTCAGAGGATGTGCACTTCCTTATAAGTATTTCCTTTGTTCTTTTCTCACACAAGTTTCATTTCATATTAAATTCACAAAACTAATCAACAATTCATTAGTTTCTTATAAAGCATAACATAATTCCAACTCAAGATATATATATAACACAAATCAGAAGTTTCTGTGATGTAGTAGTCTTGACCAAAAAAAAAAAAAAAAACACAATAGTTGGGAATACTTCAAAAAGGAAAAAGATTTTCATTCGGGATAAACAGAGAGAGATTGAGAGAGCTCTGATGCAAAATTTCAACCGATGGAGGCATTCCCTTCCTCATTAGACGGTGCAATCAGTTATAAATGTTCAAAATGAAGCCAAGGGAGATCTCAAAACTCTACATATAGATAGTTTCCTCAACTAAGCAAAAAAAAAATTCTTAACTTGTCCAAGCGCATGCACTATTTCACGTTTTGAAACATACAGATCAAGGAAAATCCCTCTTGACCTGAGAAAAATGCAGTAAAAATAACCCGCTGTGATACGTGAACCAAAATAGCAAGACATAAAATTAACATGTCAAGATTCTTAGCTTTCTCATTTTCTCGTATCTACTTTCAACATTTTCCTATTTCTTTCACGTTATTTTCAACACCCAAATGTAATATTCAACCTCTCGAACACAACCAATAGTACCACTCTCAATTTCTAACTTTTTGGGGGTACCAGAAGGAAATTAAAGCTTTAAACTCATAATTTTCAATACTTGAACCACCCCCTCCCCCCAAAGAACAAAAAAAAAAAAAAGCTTCCGCTCTACTTTCTTTTCCTTTCTTCAGTTTCTCCTCAACCAAACAAAGGCTTACTTTCTTTTCTCACCCCAATAAAAACAAAAATCCTTACAACCAAAATTTAAAAAGCAAAGCAGGAAAAGAAAAAAGGGAGAAGAACAAGTATGGGAAGCTTGCCATTGCTTTGGTTATCGTCGTCCCGAGCTTCGCAACGGACCCTGAAGCTTCTGCTCGTACAGTACCTGGAGCTCCTGCAACAACCCAACCTCAGAACCCTTTTCCTGGAATCCGATTCCGAGAAAACCCACCTCGATTTTCCGGGAAAGTTGGAGTGGGAAATGGAAATCGCAGTGAAAGTCGATTTCAGGATTTGTAGAGAGGCCATTTGGTAAGTTCGCGTCAAAGGAGACGAAAAGTTAAAGTGATTTCATTGCGAGAGGTTTGAGAGCGAAGCTTGGCCTCTGGGCTTTCTATTCTATAGGAGCCGGGGGGGGGGAATGGCGTATTTTAGTCCGGGAGCTGTGTTGTGGCTAATGTACGCGGGAGATGGCGCAGGTAGGTTTGTGGCTAGAAGTTGCGGTTAGAGTAGGACAAATGTTATTTTCTTTTTCTTTTTTCTTTTTTTTCTCTCTTCTCCGTAAGAAGAAAGGAAAATATAATTTATTTAAAATACTATTAAAAATTATTACCCTTGGATTTTCTGATGCATAAATATACGATTGTACGAAGATGAGTATACGTACTTGTCAGTTGAGACAATTTTATTAAAAAATAAATGATAATTTAATTTGTTAGCTTCCCTTCAATAATACCCAAGTTTAATAAAAATTCATCATCGGTTCATTAGTATCATTTATTAGTCAAAGAGAGATACTTTCGTTAGCCGTTAACTAACTAACTAAAACGACGTATAAGTACTTTGACTGTTGAGAAAATAATGTATTTATTGTATACATTATTTAATGATAACTGGTGAGAAAATGTTTGGGGGGAAATAAATTGTCATTTACTTTCTCCCTAACCATGCAAAATGGTTTGGTAATCATATGAAACCTTGGTTCTGTTCTGTTCCAACAGAATAAGTTTGTACAGTGTCGTCTTCCACTACACAGTCTACACTTGTCCCTCCACAGTATTTATTATAAGTAATTCTATGACATTTATTGTGTTAATTATTAAAAACATATTTCATTTTTATTATAAAATTATTACATAATTCATAATTAGTAAAATAATTAAAAATTAATAATAAGGAATTCCAGCTAATGCGGTAGCGCCACATGGATTACCCATTAGTTGAAAGAATTAAAATAAAAATTTTAATTATCATTTTGGATAAGTATATTATTTTAGCAGCGCCACATGGATTATCACGTCAATAGCCAGCTCATCAATGGAAACAGAATGTGGTTACTTATCATTTCTAGCTTTTAGAGTACTAGCAACCATTTTCTTTAATTTTTTTTTTTTAAATGTAAGGAATCGAATTATTTTTTGCTTCTCTATTCAAATAAATTTCACGATAGTTTCCCTTATCATTTCATTATACAATTTAAATAATCTTTAAATTAAAAATTAGGAGAAAAGAAAGAGGAAAAGAAACAATTTAAATATTTTTTTTAAATAAATGATAGAGGGAAAAGAGAAGAACGATAAAACTTTTTTATATTAAAATAATGTTAAGAGAACCGGCCTATGTGCTATTCAATCGTTCTCTCTAAAGAGAGAACATCCACATTCTCTCTAGAGTAAGGGTATCTTCGCCTCTTAGTGAGGTCTTTTCGCCACCTCCAATGATTTTGTAGGGGAGGAGGGATGGATTTCTTCCTCTCCCTCCTCCCTTTCACCCTTGTTTCCTTCTTTGTTTTTCTCTAGATTGTTTCTTTCTTTGTTTTTGTTTTTCTTTCCTCCATATAGGCACCGTTGCAGCTTTGTCTGCTCTGGATTGGCGATCCCTCCACCGTGCCTCTGTCCGCCACGGCCTTGCACACCTTAGCCTGTTGTTTCTTGGATTGATAAAGGTTCACGAATTTGGTTTTTTCAAGGACAGATATGTTAACTTCTATCTGCTCTACCAGCAAAAGCGCCCCACCACTGTCCTCCTCGGCTTCCCCTCTTCCCACTGTGCCCATCCAGCCACCATGCGCTGGCATGTGGCCCTCAACCGCCTGCGCGTGGATCTCACTCACTAGCGAGTGGCCTCCACGCGCCGGCGCGTGGTCCCCTATCAACAGCGTGTGGCGGCTACGCTTCACTGCTCCATTGCCCGCTTCTGCTTTTGCAGCTACTGTCTTTGGTGTTTTGTGGTTTTTTTCTGCTCTTGTTGTTTTTTGAGGGTTACTGTCTCCTAGCGCTTATTTGGTTTGATATTGTAGTGGAGACTTTGAAGTCGGAGTTTGTTCCTCAGCAGCATTTCATGTTCGGTTCTTAGCAGTTCCGCCCCCTCAACAACCACCTTCACGGTGGCTGTGCCACCCTTTGGGGCACCTCACGGTGCCCTTTTGCTATTTGAAACAGCCTTGTGCAGCCCCTAGAGTGGCCCGGCTTGTGATTGGTCTCTCTGAGATCCTTAACGAAACCATTGCTTATTCTCTGTTACTGTTACTTTACTACTGTTTCTGTTTGGACTTTGTTGTTGAGGCGCCTACCCCATTATGGTTGTTCGATCCCATGAAACCTTTTCCCCATATTGAATAGAGAGGAGAAAAAAAAATGTTAAGAGAACCAAAAGTGATACCCTAAATTTAGGAAAACACTTTCGTTTCCCTTGATAGGGAACACCAAAAAAGTCTGTTTCAAGTAATTTTTTTAGGAGTTTTTCCTATATGTAGAGAATTATGTATGTTGTTAGGAAAATAATAAGGAAAAAAGCGAGATGAATGATTTAAAAGTAAAATTATTTAATTAAATATTTAAATATAAAAAATGCCCCATATAAATTTTTCGGCTTAGATCATTCACAGTAGCTTCCGTTTGATTTTCCTTAAATTTAGAGAATAAAACTACTTGTTGTTTCTCTATCCAAATACACTCCATAATATCTTTATTTATTTTTTCATATACCATTAAAATATTATTTCTTTACAAAATACAACTTCCCTAGTTACCCTCACTGTTTACAAAATCCTAATACAGTCCTCAATGAAAGACAAAAAGATGAGCGATGACTGAGGAGAGAGGAGAGAGATATATTTTGGATTAAAATAATAAATACGGAAGCTATAGGGTGCATTGTGTTCAATTGTAGCAAACTCAATGTTTAGAGAACCAATAGAGAAATTGTTGTAGGTCACTTTTTATGGTTTTCTTAAAATTTTTCCTATATTTAGAAAATATAACGAATTATAAGAAAGCTGCTAGGAATGCTCTTACAAATATGTCTCTTTATTCCTGTCCTTAGTTAGGACACCTTGTTAAGAGTATTAAATGGTCTTTTTTTCATTTTATTTTTTTAATTCTACATAATAATAAATAGATAAAATCACCGTTCATTTGTAGGTAACTTTTTATGGTTTTCTTGAAATTTTTTCTATATTTAAAAAAGAGAATGAATTATAGAAAAACTACTATGAATGTTCTTACAAATATGTCTCTTTATTCCTGTTAGGACAGTTTCCGAATCCGACGACACGTGGACCTGCAAGTAGAGAAAAAATCAGACACAAGAGCTTGTCGGGGGTGTCCAGCGGGAGATAGCTCCGATGCCTAAGTCAGTTCGGTTTTTGAGAGTTGGTCTTAGCAAAGAAGACTTGAGAATATTTTTCTGATTGTGTTACTTACCTCTAAATGAGCTTCTTCTCCCCTTTTATATCGTGGTGGATTCCCCGAGATCGATTTAATAAGCCTCGATTGTGGGACCTTGAGCTTCTCCTTTTTCTTCTAGGCCCATGCTGGCCATTAAAGGTCTCTCCAAATGTCATGCACGCACTAGTCCACAACATATGAACCTCTGCCTGCAGGTCACATCAATTACGTCCCTAGAGCCGGTATATCTTGAAAATACGCGGGGGTGGGATTCAAGGTCGACTGCCTTAAATACGAGTCTTAATGGACCTTGTCCTTTATTCATCAAAACCAACATTATAATGTTGGTTATAAGAACCGAACCTGAATCGCTGTAGCCCTTGACACGGCTAAACCGAACTGTACAACTTCGGCCAACTGCTACATGGGCTTGGGCTCTTCATTTGTCGACCGAACCTTCAGGTGAGATATTGGGCCTTCATCTTTTTCAGGCCTGATTCCCAACAGTTACCCCCCAAAATCTCTCGCGTCATGTTCCAGAAATGGCGGGGGGATTTTTTTTTTTGAATGAGCCAACGGTTCGCTCTTCGAGATGCCTTGGGTGTCGTGCCTTCCTCCCAATTAGCTCCACGTGTTCGCTCCTCAGCCCTATGTTCATTCTAATGCGTATAAGTACGTTTACAAAAAAGATTCTTCCTCATCTTCTCCGCGAAGAATCCTTAGTCATCGTTGTAACCTCCTTAGCTTTCTTTACAGCGACCGACCTTTCACCTTTCTCTTTCAACTCGACGCTTTCCTTTCCACTACAATGAAGAAATCTTCTAGGCTCGGCGCCTCTGGGGCTCCTTCCACCTAGCGATCCTCTCTAAAACCGGAGGATGCCGAGAGGTTAAGGAAGACTTATGAGATTCCTAACGACGTAGGTATCCGGATTCTTAAACCCAATGAGGGAATTCATGGGAATGTTTTGGAGAATGAGGTGTGCATTTTTTAGCAGGCCCTTATGGCCGGGCTCCACCTCCCTTTTTCCTTTGTGGTTCGCGAAATCCTACACATCTTAGGGATGGCTCCCACCCAACTGAAGCCCAGTGCGTGGCGGAATGTAATTGCCTACTGCGTGGCGTGGCCAATGGTTCTAGGGGAAGGTGTGCACCTTTCCGCACCATAATTCTTGAATTTATTTGTCCCGGTTAGATACGGCCACACTTGGACTTTGCAGGGTCGGAATAAGATGTTCTTTTCCACCCCAAGTACATAGAGCAGTAATCCCCCTTTTGAGAGTTCTTTCTTCTTTGTTTCCGGCTTAGGATGGGAACTTCCCCCCATTCTGTGGGACCACTTACCCGAAGTTCGGGTTCCTCGCCATTGGAGGGGCTTAACATCGACGAAATTCCCAAAACCGAAGTTGACAACGATCCAGCAGGACAGGCTTGGTCGCATGGTCGCTTGGTCTTCGCAAAGCCTGGAGGCGAAAGGGGAAGAATCGAATTTGGGATTCTTGTTTTGCCCAGTTTTCTTACAGAAGCACTTGGGCTACTCTGAGCATAAATGCGCCGGAATGGCTAGGAATCCTGAGGTGCTCTTTAGTCCAAAGAAGAAAAGAAGAGCAGAGGGTTCGACCAGGCGAACGAGGTCTAAAGGACCGAACCCCACACTTGTCAAGGAAATGGAACCGTCCATTTCCTTTACCGAAGGGTCGGTTTCCCTCTCTTTGTCTGGAGAGGAAGATTCTGAAGGAGGGCAAGTCCCTCAGATCGCGGAAGGTCCAATCATTCTTGATGATAGCCCGGATGAAGACGAGGATGAAATTCCTCTAGCGTCGAGACCTCGTGCCCCTAAGAGAAAAACTTCGGAAGGGACGGAGGACAAGGACCTCTCTCCGTCCCCTAAGAAAATGGAGGTGGAGAGGTCTGAATTCATAGTATTCCTCGAAGAGAACCCTTCGGCAAGGAAAGCTCGAAGTGTTAATCTTATCATTAGGGGTGAGAGTTCACAACCGACAACCAAAGGGGCTCCTCCTAACGGAGGTGAAGGAGGAGATCCAGTGTCGCCGCATCTTCCCTCGCCAACTCCGGTAATTGAACCTGCTACCGACGTGGCAAGAATAAAGCCAATCGCAACTTTGGGGGTGGTTGAACTGAATCCTGCCACGAGCGGGACAGGTCTTATCCTCGAAGTTAAGGATGTTGGGGTTGCCCCCAATCAAGAAGAAACCGAACTTGCTGCAGCGGATACTACTTCGGGTGGAGAGATTGTCACTCTTGAAGTTCGGGATCCATTAGAGGTTCAGGGTGAGCCCGAACTTTCGGATTTAGGCCTTGAGGCTATCTACAATTATCGTTCTGGAGGTTCAGTGCTCGAAGAGGCTGCTTTCGCAGGCGGTCCCACATGGTGGGGAGTGGTTGGATCTCAAGAAGATTCGGTTCTTACTCTTCGCCACCAAATCGAGGTATGAACTGCGACCATTATTCTTCTTTGGTTTGGCCTCTGAGACTAGGATTACTTATTAATTCTGCTCGTTTTTGTAGGATTCTTTGGTTGCCGTGGATTCACTCGGCAAACACCTGCATACCAGCTATGGTTCATTCCTCGAGTTGAAGGGAAAATTGGAAATTTGGGACGATGAAGTTTCGGCGGCCAGGTCTACAATTGTGGCTCTCGAGGCCCGGAACCTCGAATTGGAGAGAAGGTCGGCAAGCCATGATAAGGAGCTTTTCGAAGCTCTGAAAAGGCAGGAGGTCTTAGAGGAGAGATCTTCGGAGTATGACCAGCTTCGCTCAGCGGTTTATGCTGGGCAGGCGAAAATCGATGAACTGACCTATGAAGTTCTCAAGTTCGAGATGGTCAAATCTGAGCTTGAGGGCGTCATGGCCGACCTTCGGGATAAGCTTGCGAAGGTCATGCGGGCAGAGTCTGACTTGTCCACTCGCTCATCGCAATTGCAAGGGATCGTTGATGAGCAAAAAGGCTCCTTGCGGGATATAGAGCAGAAGTAGCGGACTTGTCGCAGAACCTCTCTTCTGTAGAGGTGAATGTAATTTTGCTCATCATGAGTTGGAGGATGCCCGAGAGCTCCTGATTGCGCTGGAAGCTAACAAGGTCAAGGCTTTGGAGAAAGAGATTGATGACCTTCAAGCGCGAACAAGATCCGCCCTACAACAAACGCAGTGGCATATGCGAAAGCACCTCGAGAAGACCGAGCAGGTGAGGAAGTACGAACAGCAGCTCAGTCAAGTTTATAAGGTCAGAAACCGTACTTGGATTCATGGATTTGAGTGGGGGTTCGAGACCTTCCGAGCGATTGCGATGAGTGAAACATTGCGGGACAGGGTGCCCACTATCACCATCCGCGAGATTGAACCTAACCCTCAAGCTCTGGACGAACTCAAAATGATCGGTCTGGAAGAGTCACCAGATGCCCATAGATTGTGGGTCGTTCTGCTATCCACGGGTGCACCTCATAAAGAGGCAGGAGATGGAACCGGTCCTAGCGGTAGCGGGGGTGTTCTCCCTCCATAGCTGTATATAACACTCATTGTATGAACTTTTATTTTGTAACAAAAATCGACTTAATATTATTTTTGTACTTCGGTCGTTCTGTGTTAATTTGGGCTTTGAAATGGGAAGGCCCATTAATAATGGTCGACCTAGGTCTTCGTAGTGGAGCCCTCTCTTTTTACTTCTGTTTCATCAAGTCGGGTCTGACTCTCATAATGAGATTCTTTGATTCTATCTTACTGCCCGATTTCGTTTTTGTCTTTTATTTTCAAGTCTCGGGCAGTGTGGCTTAGGGAATTATCTAGGCCCTTTTGTACTTCGTCAGAAAGTTTTTCCTTTTTGGGAACTCGAAGGGTCTCATTTGAGTACTGGTGGCGACAGGTTACGCGGTAAATGACATGGTGGGGTTTTCCAATAGGTGCGTCTGTTGGGTATCCCAAGCCCGACAAGCCTATTTATGGGAAGGTTCTATGCTTCTTTTACTATCTCATTTTCTTCTTCTCTCTCTCTCTCTCTCTTTCTTTTTGCCTTCAAAGCCTTACACTATGGATGGTGGTGCACGCCGGAGAGGGCCTCGAAGGGTTCCCGATCCCCAACCTCTGCCTGGTTCTCGTCTGAGTAACTGGCTCCGAGACCCGGTTGGGGTCGCTAGGGTCAACCCCCCAGCACCAATCATGAGGATAGTGATTTCAGACTCCTCCTCTGTTAATCATTTTTCAGAATCCCTTTGTCACTCTGACGGTGACAGTGACCCTTTCTTCGTCCTGGGTGTGGTGCCTGATGCTCCAGGAGAGGAAAAAGCAGGGGCTCCTCCGAACCCAGTAGAGGAGGAAAACCATGCCGGCGACGCTGGCAGCGATGGAGTCGCGGAGGATGACAATGGTCCTCCTTCTCCCGACATGGGCAGGGCCTTTCGCTTTGTGGAGCAGAGGGAGGCCGTTTACGCCTTTTCGGCGGGGCCTAGTAGGGAGCGGATTAAGGCCTCCGCCGCACTTGATCAAATGAGGAGCCATGACTTTTATCAGAGAAGAAGGCTCAGTCGCCTGGAGAACCAGGTTGCCTGCTTGGAAGCAGAGATTAGACGTCTCCAAGGGAAGCTCGCTCCCCTACGCGAGAGACTGCGCGCTCGGCGCATGGCATTGGTCCCCGAGTTCGGGTGGAGGGTCTGTGTCCTTGGCGGTCGCACTTCTTCTGACGAGGACTAAGCCGGAAGTTGTGTTTTTGCTTTCCTTTTTTTTTTTTGTAAGGGTCGGTGACCCCTAGTTTGTTCATGTTGCTGCCCTAGTTTAGGCATTTTGCTTTGTTTTTGTTGTTTTTTGTTTCGAAAGGGATTCGAAAGGTAGGTATTCCAATCTCATGTAATGATCTTGTTATGCACCTTCCCCATCTTTTTGGAATGAAACAAACGAGCTTATTGCGACGTTTTGTCTTTGTTAAACACCATGTGAATGTAGCGTCCATTCATGTTATTAAAAGCAGCATAAATCAATAGGGGCTTTTGTTTTACCTCGTTTTGTCCGTATGTGCTGTAGCCAAGTTCGGTTATCTTGCTTGCTTTGCGAACCTTTTCTCGTTGATGTATTAGGTTCGTGCGCTGAAAGGGTACCGAACTTCTGCGGCTATAACATCGACCCTTACTCCCTGAGTTTCCGGCTTCACTTCAGCATATCAGGTTCGGCATGTCAAGGGGTCGGTGACTTCAATGATGGAACACTGATTTTTTGATCTTTGATCTCACGTTCGGCATGCCAAGGGGTCGGTGACCTCAATGGCGGAACGCGGATTTTTTGATATCAAGTTCGGCATGTCAAGGGGTCGGTGACCTCAATGACGGAACACTGATTTTTTGATCTTTGAGCTTGAGGGAAAGGAGATTGCATCTGGTCCCCATCATGTTTGCTCGTATCGTTCATGTACACATAAAGGGAAGGAGAAACAAGGTGGAGAAAAGCAAATTTTCGTCAGTAAATAAAATACAACTTTAAAAGTGCAAGAGATTACTGGTAGTATCGCTTTAAATGCTCTACATTCTAGGGGTGGGGCAGTCTCCTCCCTTCCGGAGTTTTGAGATGGTAAGCACCAGGACGGTTGCATTCTATGACCCTGTAGGGCCCTTCCCAGTTTGGAGCCAGCTTTCCGTCTGTACGCTCCTTGGTTGCCAGAGTCACCTTCCCGAGCACCCAGTCGCCAATTTTGAACTTTCGGGGCTTGACTCTTCGATTGAAATATTGGGCTGCCTTCTGACGATACGAGGCCATTATAGTTTCTGCTTGATCCCGTCTTTCCTCCAAGAGGTCTAGTGACAGGTTCAGCCCTTCATTGTTAAGCTCGGGGTCATACTTTTGGATGCGAAGGCTCGTTAGCTCCATCTCCACTTGGACGACTGCTTTGGACCCAAAAGCCAGACCAAAGGGGGTGTCCTCAATAGGTGTTCTCTTGGTGGTTTTATAAGCCCACAATACTCTGTGGAGTTGCTCGGCCCACGCACCCTTCCTATCTTCAAGCTTCTTCTTTAACATTTTGAAGATGGTCTTATTTGTAGCCTCCATTTGTCTATTAGCTTGCGGGTGCCCTGGTGAAGAGAAATAGTTCCTGACCTTAAGATCCTCGCACCAGTCTTGAAATGCTTGGCAGTCAAATTGCTTTCCATTATCTGTAACGAAGGCATGGGGAAGACCATATTTGCAAACCATTGACCTCCAAAGGAACCTGGTGATGTTCTGAGAGGTAATATGGACGAGGGCTTCTGCTTCTACCCATTTAGTGAAATAGTTGACTGCTACAACCACGAACTTAACACCTAATTTTCCGGGTGGAAGGGGGCCAACAATATCTACTCCCCACATGGAGAACGGCCATGGAGAGGCAATGGGAGTGAGTTCCTTGAGTGGACTCTTCTGGTCGTTGGCAAAGTTTTGACACTTGTCACAGGCTTTCACCATTTCTATGGATTGTTGATACATCTTAGGCTAGTAATATCCGGCCTTGATGGCTTTGTGGGCAAGGACGCGTCCTCCGGAATGACTGCTGCACACTCTTGCATGGATTTCTTTCAGGGCATAGTCAGCCTCATCTTGGGACAGACACTTGAGGAGCGGCAGAGTAAGGCCTCGACGATAAATGGATCTGTTGATCACTGTGTATTTGGAGGCTTTTAGGCGTATCCTAGTGGCAGCTTTTCAGTCCGCTGGGAGTTGGCCCTCCGTAATATACCCGAATATCTCCGTGGCCCATTCTGGCAGATCTCGTACCACACACACCTGGAGGCCGCCCACGATGGTCAGCATAGGCAGTAGGTGGACTTGTTCTTCAGAGTTCTCAAGCTCCTCCTCCTGTGCTGACCTAATTCGGGCGAGCCTATCCGCTTTTGAATTCTCTTCTCTAGGAACCCTCTGGACATGGAAATACATAAACCGAGCCAAAAGTTCCTTAACCTTCGTAAGGTATTTCTTCATTTTTTCTCCTTTCGTTTCGTATTCACCCAAGATATGGCCGGCTATTACATACGAATCAGTATGGACCTCAACGTTCTCAGCTCCAAGTTCACGAGCAATCGTTAGGCTTGCTATCACGGCTTCGTACTCTGCTTCATTATTGATGGCCTTAAAACCCATCCTGATAGCATATTTAATCTCTTGACCTTCTGGGGTTATCAAAACTACGCCTGCTGCACTTCGCCTCTTTGTTGCCGAACCATTGACGCAGACCTTCCAGAGGCTATTCATTGGTCGGTCTTCCTAGTTGTCACGGCTCGTAAACTCCGCTATGAAGTCGGCCATTGCTTGGCCCTTTACGGGTGCCCTGGGATAGTATTCAATATCAAACTGGCCTAACTCCATTGCCCAATTTACTAAGTGCCCCGAAGTATTGGGCTTGAACAGCACCTTTTTCAAAGGATGGTCGGTTAGCACCCGAACCGTGTGGGCTTGAAAGTACAGCCTCAGTTTTCTTGCCGAAGTTACTAACGCAAAGGCCAATTTCTCAATCTGCGGATACCTACTTTCTGCACCTCGGAGAGCCCTACTTGTATAGTATACAGGTTTTTGCACCCCTTGGTCCTCTTTGAACAGAACTGAACTAACGGCGGAATTGGATACCGCGAGATAAACGTAGAGTGGCTCACTTTCTATCGTTCGGCTAAGGAGTGGGCGACTGGCTAAGTAGTTCTTCAATTGCTGGAAAGCCTCTTCAAACTCTTCCCCCCAAATGAAAGCCTTCTTCAAGATCTTGAAGAAAGGTAAGCACTTGTCTGTGGATTTAGAAATGAACCTGTTAAGGGCGGCTACCCGCCCGATGAGCTGTTGGAGCTGCTTTGTGTTATGGGGGGACTCCTTCTCCAAGATTGCCTTTATCTTTTTCGGGTTTGCCTCGATGCCTCGATGTGAGACCATAAAGCCCAGGAATTTCCCGGAAGACACGCCAAAAGCGCACTTGGCGGGGTTAAGCCCCATCTTGCAACGCCTCAGGATGCTGAAAGCTTCTTCAAGGTCCACCAGGTGATCTTCAGACTTCAAGCTCTTGACCAGCATGTCATCTACGTACACTTCCATATTTCTCCCAATTTATTTTTTGAACATTGCGTTTACCAGCCGCTGATAAGTAGCACCAGCGTTCTTCAACCCAAATGGCATCACCTTATAACAATACAATCCTCGATCCGTAATGAAAGAGGTTGCTTCTTGGTCGAACTCATGCATTCGGATTTGATTATAGCCTGAAAAGACGTTCATAAAGCTCAAGAGGTTGTGGCCCGAAGTAGAGTCCACCAGGAGATTGATTATTGGGAGTGGGAAACTGTCCTTAGGACAAGCCTTGTTAAGGTCGGTAAAGTCTACACACATCCTCCACTTACCCGTAGATTTCTTGACCATCACCACTTTAGCTAGCCAGTCAGGGTAATGGACTTCCCTGATAAAATTCGCATCCATCAACTTGTCGACTTCTTTGGCTATGGCTTTGTTCAGTTCAGGAGCGAAGTTCCTTTTCTTCTGTTTGATTGGCTTAGCAGTGGGGTCTATGTTCAACCTGTGTGAGATGATGCCAGGGTCAATACTGGGCATGTCTTCATGCGTCCAGGCGAACACATCAAGATTCTTCTTCAGGAATTTCGACAGCGTGGCTTTCGATTCTTCCGACAGCTGCGATCCGATCTTCACCACACGATCAGGGCCATCAATGACTACTTCAATTAGATCTTCATTTGGCTTTCCCTTCTGCACTACACTTTCATCCCTCACTTCGAAGTAGACAGGGAGGGTCTCTCTGGCGCGAGGCTCCTTAAGGGTCAGATTGTAATATTGACGGGCCTCCCTCTGGTTCCCTTTCACCATCCCCATTCTGTGGTCTGTAGGGAATTTCATCTTCAAGTGATAAGTGGACATCACCGCCATTAACTTATTGAGAGTCGGTCTTCCCATTATAGTGTTGTAGGTCGATGGTCTGTCGACGACCAAGAAGTCTGTCATAACGGTTTTTTTCTAGGTGCCGAACTCGCTGTGAGTGGGAGAGAGATCGTCCCTACTGGGAGGACCTTCTCCCTCGTGAAGCCTACCAAAGGCTTGGGAGCCGGGGCCACTCGCTTCCGTTCAATCTTCATCTTCTCAAAAGTAGGAAAGAACAAGATGTCAGCCGAACTTCCGTTATCGACCAGGATGCAGTGGATATTGTAGTTTCCTACCATCATGGTTACCACCAACGCATCGTCATGGGGGTAGCAGACCCCCTCTTCATCTCTCGAAGAAAATGTGAAGACATCTAACCCTGTCTTGCGAGTCTTCGGAGGCCGCTCAAGGGAGAGTACTTCTTCAGAAGGAAACTTCCTGGAATAGGCTCGCCTCCCCGAGCTGGAGGAGCCACTAGCTGCGAATCCTCCAACGATAATGTGAATTTCTCCAATGGATTTTCGCCCTCTTTCGGGCTCTGTTCGCCGGCGGAAATTACGATCGTCGTGGCGTCTCGCTTCGCTATCGGCTCGGTGGTGTCTTGCTTCACTGTTGGCTCGGTAATGCCTTGCTTCACTGTTGGCCCGGTAATTATCTGCATGGTCTCGGCGTCTAGGGGAGTAGTTAGATGACGACGGTCGTCGTAAGCGTGAGCTTCGTCATGATGACGTTGCTCGATGTGCGATTTGTCATATTTCGTGTGCCGGTTTGCGGTTACAAATCGGGCCAACTTTCCCCCTTGATCATTTTCTCTATTTCCATTTGTAGAGAGACGCAATCCTCGGTCTTGTGGCCATAGTCTTGATGGTAGTCACAGTATTTATGCATGCTCCGCTTATCTGGAGGGGCCCTAATTTTCTCGGGTCACTTCAGACCCGGGTCATTTCGAATCTGCATGAATACTTCCACTACACTTGTGTTCAATGGGGTAAAGTTATATTCTCGTTCGGTTATGAGCTTACCTTTCTCAGGCAGCTTCAAACCTTTCTTCAAATTTTTTCCCTGGTTGGAAGCCCGTTCTCCTCTGTAGAATTCTTTCTTCTTAATCTGTTCCTTGGGCTTCGCTTCCCTCTCGGCGTACATTCTCATCATTTCTTCTTGACTGATGAATTCTTCAGCCTTTTCCATAAACTCTTGCAGGGTTGTTGGAGTCTTTTTTGCCAATTCGAGGACGAACGGCCCCTTATGCCAAAGCCCATTTATGGCGGCGGTCAAGACCACACTCTCCGACATTTCTTCTGCCTCGACTCTCTCCTTATTAAACTTCTGAAGATAATCTTTGAGGGACTCGGTTTCTCCTTGCCTAAGTGCAAGCATATACTGTAGCGTGTTCTTGCGTTTCTTTAATGCGAGAAACTGTGTGAGGAAGGTCTTCGTTAAGTCCTCAAAACTATCTATGGAGTTAGCAAGCAACCCCCCGAACCATTCTTGAGCGCTACCCTCCAATGTGAAGCGAAACGCACGGCAGGCTATCTCGTCCGTCGTGGCATGTTGGTCTATATGAGCCTTATACGACTTCAAGTGACCAACGGGATTACCCGTCCCGTCATAAGGCTTAACGGGAGGCAGTTTAAATCTTTCAGGAATGGGATGACTCATGATAAGTGGAATGAAGGCAGAATGCGCATTCTGGATGATAGAATTAACAGTAGACTGTTTTCCTCCCATATCTCGAAACACTGCGTCATACTTGCCTTCCAAACTCCTGATTAGGGCATGGACATGCCCTTGTGGAGGTGGAGGATTAACCTGGTAATAACCTACCCTGGGGTTTTGACGGTTCTCTCCTTCGAAGTTCAAACGGCGTCCAGCTCCTTCCCCTAAGTGAGGCTCACCCTGGAGGGGGCGACGACGCTGTCTAAAATTTGCATGGTCTCCACCCGAACCTTCAGGCGGGCGCTGATCGCTTGCCTGCACATACTCATGCCTTTCATGCATGACTGGCTCTTTTCCGAGGAGGCTTCCTCCTCCTGCTTGGCTGTCGCCACTACGATAACCCACTACTTGTAAACCTTCGTCGCCTATATACTGCTCTACGTCGGGGCTCGTCTCATTGTCGTCATCCTCAGAGAATTCCTTTCCTTCCACATGCACTCGCCTATGAGGGCTGGGGTAAAGCTGGCGGGTAAGGGACGTGTTTCGACGCTTAAGAGCCTCTATTTCCCTGGCCATGCGCTGCATTTGAGCCTCTAGGGTTTGGGAAGTGGCTCCCGCCAACGGGGTTTGAAAGCTAGCGGATTTTCCTTTATCTACATGAGAGGTTTCTTGAACAAAAGCCCCGGACTCTGCTTGCTCCCCCTGTTTGTTAGCAGGGCCTTGCAAAGCGTCTTCCATGTTCATCACTGTCGGATTGGTTTGTAGTAAGAACAAAATCGTTCCCACAGACGGTGCCAAACTGTTAGGACAGTTTCCGAATCCGACGACACGTGGACTTGCAAGCAGAGAAAAAATCAGACACAAGAGCTTGCCGAGGGTGTCCGACGGGGGATAACTCCGATGCCTAAGTCAGTTCGGTTTTTGTGAGTTGGTCTTAGCAAAGAAGACTTGAGAATATTTTTCTGATTGTGTTACTTACCTCTAAATGAGCTTTTTCTCCCCTTTTATATCGTGGTAGATTCCTCGAGATCCATTTAATGAGCCTCTATTGTGGGACCTTGAACTTCCCCTTTTTCTTCTAGGCCCATGCTGGCCATTAAAGGTCTCTCCAAATGTCATGCACGCATTGATCCACAGCATATGAACCTCTGCCTGCAGGTCACATCAATCATGTCCCTAGAGCCGGTATATTTTGGAAATATGCGGGGGTGGGATTCGAGGTCGGCTACCTTAAATACGAGTCTTAATGGACCTTGTCATTTCTTCATCAAAACCAACATTATAATGTTGGTTATAAGAACTGAACTTGAATCTCTGTAGCCTTTGATACGGCTAAACCGAACTGTACAACTTCGGCCAACTACTACATGGGCTTGGGCTCTTCATCTGTCGACCGAACCTTCAGGTGGGATA
Source organism: Betula pendula (assembly GCA_900184695.1). NCBI lineage: Eukaryota > Viridiplantae > Streptophyta > Magnoliopsida > Fagales > Betulaceae > Betula > Betula pendula. The sequence goes on from FXXK01001113.1 coordinate 213,279, forward strand.
TTGGGCCTTCATCTTTTTCAAGCCTGATTCACAACAATTTCTGTCCCTAGTTAGGACACCTTGTTTAGAGTGTTAAATGATATTTTTTTCATTTTATTTTTTTAATTCTACATAATAATAAATAGATAAAATCACCGTTCATTTGTAGGTAACTTTTTATGGTTTTCTTGAAATTTTTCCTATATTTAAAAAAGAGAATGAATTATAGGAAAGCTGCTATGAATGCTCTTACAGATATGTCTCTTTATTCCTGTCCTTAGTTAGGACACCTTGTTAATAGTATTAAATGGTCTTTTTTTTTTCCTTTTTTTTTTTTTAATTCTACATAATAATAAATAGATAAAATCATTGTGCATTTGTAGGTAACTTTTTATGGTTTTCTTGAAATTTTTCCTATATTTAAAAAAGAGAATGAATTATAGAAAAGCTTCTATGAATGCTCTTACAAATATGTCTCTTTATTCCCATCCCTAGTTAGGACACCTTGTTAAGAGTATTAAATGGTCTTTTTTTTCATTTTTTTTTTAATTCTACATAATAATAAGGGTAAAATACATTTTACCTCCCGAAGTATCCAGTCATTTGCGTTTTAACCTCCAATATTCAAAAAGTGACGATCGACCCCCATAATCTATCACACATTTGCAAATAAGACCCTCTGTCATTTTTTCTGTTATTTTGGATGGAAATCAAGTTACGTGCATGGCACGTGACTTTTTTTCTACCTAAACGTTTGAAAATGACTTCGGGGGATAAAGTGTCACAAAAAAAAAAAAAAGTAAAAAACTTTTTTTTTTAAAAAAAAAAAGCAAAATGATAGGTGGTTAGAAAATGCTTGGGGGTATAAGTTAAATCTTAGTTCTTTACTTTGCCTGTTGAGAAAATAATGTTTTATTGTATATATTATTTAATGATAAGTGGTGAGAAAATGCTTGGGGGAAATGAATTGTCCTTTACTTTCCCTAACCATGCAAAACAGTTTGGTTAAATTATAAGGTTGTAAATGAGTCAAGCTTGGACGAGAAGTGCATGTGCAAGCTCGGCTCGTTTAGTTTATTTTCAAGCTCGGGCTCATGACTAGTCTTAAAAGCTAGGCTCGGCTCGGCTCGTCTTGTCAAGGGAAAAACCTTGTGCGAGATCCAGCTTGAGCTCACCTATTTGCCGAGCCGAGTGCCTTATCAAGCACTTAGCTCAGCTTGGCTCGAGTACGATTTTTTTTTTTTAATTTTCTCATTTAAGTAAATAAAAAATAAAAAGTAGAAATATGAGAAGATGGAGGCCATGGCGATAGAGCTCTTTCGCTTACCGGCACGCACTTTCTCTTCTGGTTCTTGCATGTTTTTGAAGGCCTCCCTAGCTTTGCCTTTGCACTTTGTTTCTTCTTCACAGATCGACGACTGAATCTAGGTGTCTGACGCCATAGCCATTAGAGAGAAGAGAGATTTGAAATTTAGTAAGACTGTGTCTCATAAGTCTATGTGGGTGATATGATTTGGGTATAATAGTTCATTTCAGATTTCACTGAAAATGAAGGTTGCAAAAAACAAAACAAAAGAGATGAAGAAAATTAATGAAAGAAGGATAGAAAAGAACTATGTGTTGTATTATAGAAGAAAAATGACCGATGTGGTGTGGACTTTGGAAGATGGAATGGTATGTGGTTAAGAGTGACGATCAGAATGGGGAGATGTGAAGTTAGCATAGGGAAGAGAAATGTCAGTGAAAAAGACGTTACAATAAAAGAAAGAAGTTGCATGTTCAAATAGAGTTTAATGTCAATTAAAGAGTACAAATTAAACCCAACAACTCTTAAAAATTCAAATAAAAAAAGTACAAATAGGCTATTTAGTTTAGTGTTTGGTTCATATCTAGTATTACTTGTTGTTCAATTTGTACTAAAGTAGCCTATTTATACTTTTTAGCCCATTTGACTATTTTTACTTTTCAAAGAGAGTAAAAATCACTTCGGTACAACATATTAAAAATAGGTTGTTATCACTTTTAGCTATAATTTATGATAAGTATGATTCTAATTTTATAATATACTATATATGCTATTTTTATTAATAAATATACATATAAGTACGTATTACTAAATATATATGAGTCGAGCTAACAAGTGAGTTGAACTTGTTCATGAACATTAATCGAGCCGAACCGAGTTTTATACGAGTATGTATTATTTAATAATCAAGTTTAGTTTTGTGTTCACAAATGACTCATTTAATAACCGAGTCGAGCTTGAGTCAAACTTAATCAAACCGAGCTCGAGCGAGTTTATGAGTAGTTTTGTTCATTTACAGCCCTATTGGTAATCGTAACCTTGGTTCTATTCTGTTCCAACAGAATAAGTTTGTCTAGTGTCATCTTCCATTACACTTGTCCCTCCACAGTTTTTATTATAAGTAATTATATGGCAATTATTGAGTTAATTGTTAAAAAATATTTGAAATACTACAAATTTTACTATAAACTTTTTACATATTAATTCATAATTAGTAAAATAATTAAAAATTAATAAAAAGAAATTCTAGCTAATGTGGTAGCCACGTGGATTACCCACCAGTTTTGAATAATTAAAAGAAAATTTAAATTATTATTTTGGATAAGTATATTATTTTAGCAGCACCACATGGCTTACCACGTCAATAGCCGGCTCATCAACGGAAAGAAAATGTGGTTACTTATCATTTTATGGCTTTTAGAGCACTAACAAACACTTTCTTTAATTTTTTTTTTTAAATATAGGGAACAAAGCTATTTCTTTTTTCCTATTCAAGTAAACTCTACGATAGCTAGCTTTATTCTTTTCCTATAACATTTAAATAATTTTTTTAAATTAAAAACTAGGAGAAAGATAGAGGAAAGAGAAACAATTTAAATACTGTTTCAAATAAATGATAGAGGGAAGAGAGATAAAAGATAAAGCTTTTTTATATTAAAATAATGTTAAGAAAACCAAAAGTGACCATAAATTTAGGATAACACTTTTGTTTTCCTTGGTAAGGAACACCAAGGGAGTTTGTTTCAAGTAAATTTTTTTAGGAGTTTTTCCTATATTTAGGGAAGAAAATGAAATTGAGAAAAATTAGTGCTAGTGCTTTTACAAATATGTGTCTCTATTCCCGTCCTTAGTTAGACCACTTGTTAAGAGTATTAAATGGTTTTAATTATAGTTGCATAGCAAGCGATGTAATAAATGGTCATTTATTTATTTATTTATTAATTCTACCTAAATATCATAGTAATAATAAATAGATAAAATCACTTTGCATTTGTACCCATGGAATGCACACAACCATGAGCCATGTTTGATTTTTATTTATTTATTTTTTTCTTTCTAAAAAAGAGTACTACATAGTAATGATGTACAAATTGTTGCGATTGCGGTTATTTTCTTTTAACCGCAACTACACTCGGTTTAGGCTGTTATTTATTTTTAAATAACCTCAACCGCAACCAATAGGCTAGTTAGCAGTTAACCGCAACTAGCGATTATAGGTTATTGAACGCCAATTGTTAACTGGTAATCGCTTTTCATAAAAATCCAAGACTCCTTTTTTTTTTTAGCCATAAATTGTTGCACTATTTCAGTTATTTTTTAATTAACTTAGTTTTATGAATTGCAGGCTAGGACCTAATGCTCATTTTAGATGTTCTTGAACCTCACCTCTGAGACCTAATGCCCATTTTAAATGTTCTTTAACCTCACCTCAAAGACCTAATGTTGATTTTAATGAATTGCGGGCTAGGACCTAATGCCCATTTTAACTTAATCATGATAAAGAAAATGTTCTTTTAAACATAATTGTGAAACTCAACGTATTGCTCGTTGGCCCTTTGAAACAAGGGTGTAATGTATTAGGGGTGTACAATCAGTTGCGGTTATTCCCTTCAAATCGCAACCGCAACCGGGGTCTCCAGTTATTCCTTATTTAACAACCACAACGCTAGTTGCGGTTGCTACTAATCGGTTTTAAATCGGTTATTGAAACCGGTTACTAACTGATAACCGGTTTTCAAATAATGGGCATTTTGAACCATCTTTTAATTTTTTGGACTTCTTTTTGGATTATTTTAAATTCTCTTTTTAGTTATTTTTAGAGCTATTTTATTATCCCATAAAATAAAAATGACATAAAAATAACACCTGAAATTAATAATAATAAAAAATGGTTGTTACACATTCATTTCCCTACGAATTCTTCTTGATCTGAAAAAGGATTTAACTGCTGCACATACTAAGCTTCCCAAAATGTTCCAAGCTCTCTTTTAAAAAGCATTGAACCCATCCGGCCTAGGGCCTTACTATATTCATTGAGAAGATTGCATATTTGATTTTCTCATTGGTAACTTCCCTAGCCAGCTCAACATAATATATATATATATATATATATATATAATATATATATATATATATATATATATAATAAATAAATAAAAAATCGATTACTCGATTATTAACTGATTTTTTCAAAATTTATAACCAGTAACGCAATTGGCCTAGGCAGTTATCCGGTTGCGATTATTTTTCATTTTTTGGTTATCCGGTTAAAGCGGTTAATAACCGTCTCGATTGTACACTCATACAATGTACCCCATACAAGGGTGTCAGAACCATGTGCAGCTAGAAAATGCATGCACAAGAGGTGAAAGGGATTTTTAATTTATTTTTAATCAAAGTGTCAAACCCTTAATCCTATATGCATGCCCAAGAGTGATCTTCAGGGCCTCGTTTGGCAATGACTTTTCCAAACCCCACTAAAAAATCAACATTAAAATATTCTAACTTTTTTCACTTTAAATATTCCATCAATCACTTTTTAACAACTTTTTTTTCCCACTCTTTATATTACATTACACTTTTTATTACTATTAAAAAAAAAAAAACTTGTTCACCTTTTTATAAAAAAAATTTACAACATTCTTTCTACTTTATATCACATTAATAACTTCTTGTAATATTTACTACTCAAAAACTCTAAAACTATTTACCAAACATACCGAGATGATTTAGAGCTACTCTAGTGTCTTCAATAGTCTTTTATCCAGTCCCACGTCACACGGTTTTAGTTTTTAACTATTATTATTTTTAATTTTTTTATTATATATAATATATAGGAAAAATACACATACCCCCTTAAACTACCATTTCATTATAATGTCTTCTCTCAAACTACCAATTGTGTTAATGTTCCTCCTAAACTATTAAAAATATCAATCTCCCCAATGATAAAAAATACCTTCTTAAAATTAAAAAAAAAAAAAATTAAAAACTAACAAAAAAATCATTTGAAAAAAACTAAATTTAAATTTAAAAAAAAAATTAAAAACAAAGGGGTGGCCAAACCACCCCCCAAATAGGGGGGGGTGGTCGGCCACCCCTTTGACCATATCTAGGTGGGCAAACCACCCCAAATGGCTAGGGGTGATTTGGTCACCCTCTCATTTTTGAAAAAAAAAAAAATTGAGAGGGTAGCCAAACCACCCTCAAGGTTTTTTTGAAATTTTGAAATTTTTTATTTTTAGTTTTAGATTTTTTATTTTTGAATGTATAAAGATATTTTTGTCTTATTGAAAATTTTTTAGGGTCATTTTTGTCTTTTTTTGCTAGCCTTGGGGGACATTGATATTGTTTTGGTAGTTAAGAAGACATTGACACAATTGATAGTTTGGATAGACATTGACAATGTAATGGTAGTTTGAAAATGGAGTATACATACATTTTTTTTTTTCTAATATATATTATAAAATTTGTTACTCAGTTATTAACTATTTTTCTCAAGCCCTATAATCGGTAACTGCAACCAGCCTAGGTGGTTATCCAATTGTTTATGCGGTTAGCGGTTATTACCGGTTAATAACCGCTCTATTTATACATACCTACTAAATATCATTTCTCTTTAGGTTAATTAAAAGAAAAATGTTAGATACTATAATTCTATTCAACATTTAACCGTTAGGTTAATCATGATTAAAAGAAAAATTTTAAATATTATAATTCTATCAAATATTTATCCTACATTGCGGACATGATACTTTCAACTAACAATTGGATTAATCATTGTTAAATAATAATGATAAAAAGATTAAATGGTTGATTTGTACACATCAATATTATTGGACAATTGTAGGATAAAAATATACTATATACCATTGCTTTAATTAAATTGTGCCAACCTAGCTTTGAAATTAGGGCCCCATTGTGTGAATGCCTAAGCCTTCTCTACCCGTGGCAAGCAACCAAGACTATAAGAGTCATATATTTTTTTTTCTCTCTAAATTTGCACAAACATTTTTTGAGTAGGACTTGACTTAGGTGCTGAAAAATTACTTTAAATTTTTTGTAATTTTTTCAGCCATCCAGATTTAATTCCAATTTTTTCATAAAAAAGAGAGATTGTAAAATGAAATCTTAGCCGTTGTAAAAACTACAAAAAAATCTTTTGTAATTTTTTTTACAACAACTAAGCCAAAACTTTTGAACATAGAATGCAAATAAATGCCTAGCAAGTCTACCATCTCTACTCGTATTCCTTTGAAGATGAGATATGCCACTGATCATTCTGCTGTTCATTTGCGATTCATCTATTTTGCAAATCAACCATTAAATTTGTGGGACTCAAAAAGCTATACGGAGATAGAAAGTAGATAGACAACAAAATAATTTGTAGCATTTTTCTTTGAAGATTCAAAAGGAATTCAGAACAATGTCTAGCTAGAACGGTGAGATGATGTATGTGGAAAAATAGATTTTCCTCTAATTTCCCTAGTTAAGCATAATGGCTTAATCATAAGAAAATTTAGCATTAGTCATCTTACAAGAAACTTGTTCCATCTAAGTAATTAGATGTTGCATTAAAACTTAAGTGGTAATACAACCTCTTTGTTGGGACAAGGATCCTTGTTATACTTGTTAAAGCATCTCCAGCATATCCTTTATATTCATAATAGTTATATTTAGTTAGTATGATCCATTTTACCCCTCCAACAATTACTTTAAAATAGAGTATTTTTCATCCATTTTGAGTAGCTAAAAAAGTGTATTTGGCTACTAACATTTCCAGCCACCCCCTTCTTAAGTCCCAATTGCAACAATAATTGAATTTTTTTTTTCCAAGCCTTCGATATCTAAGTGGAGACTTTTGGCAGCCAAGTCTTCTATGGCACCCCAATTGCTTAGAGAAATAATTGCATTTAGCTTTAGGGTTATTATGATCAATAGGATCCACTTTTGTAATGTGGTTCCAAAACATAGACTGATTAGTCTTCTCTTTTTTTCTTTTTTTTTTTTCCTCATGAATTGGAGCAGTGATACCTGTGGGCGTCATACCAATATTGCCCATTAAAACTGTCATCCATCCGTTATTGAACAAAGAGTAGACTTTATTCAATTACCAAACACATTTAATGATGCACAAAAATGTCAAGCACAAAGTTTCAAAAGCAATCAATCTCAAACATCAACAAGTTGTTTAGACAATGTAAAAACAATAACATAAAAATGAACCAACCTTAATAATCCAAATATGATTATTGTTGTGTAGGGCTAATTTCGTGTTAAGTTTGTAGGTCATGTCAAAAATTGCAAACACTTATGTCGCATGTCGGGTTCTGGTCGTATCGATGCATGAGTAGAAGATTATATAAGTTATCCCTAACTTGACCAATTTAATTTAACAGGTCCAGCTCTTCAACCCTAACCACTAATTTCGTATTGGATTTAAGTCGGGTTCACCGATCATGTAAAAAATTACCAACCCTATAAGCAAAATTTTTATTTCCTTTGTCCTTAAATTCACACAAACAATTTTTGAGTATTGAACTCAAATAAATTCCTAGCAAAGCTACCGCCTCTACTCCTACTCCTTTTAAGATTCAAAAGGAAATCGGAGCAATGTCTAGAATAATGAGATAATTTTAGAAGAAAAATATATTTTTCTCTAATTTCCCTAGTTAAGCACAATGGTTTAATCATAAGGAAATTTAGCATTTAGATATGTTCCCAAAAGAGAAGACTATTTAGGGAATGCATCTTACAAGAAACTTGTTCCATCTAAGTAAGGATTCGTTTGGATATGCGATTTTAAAAATATCGATTTTAAAATGTGCGATTTAAAAATGTAGTTAAGCGTTTGGCAAAATCGCGATTTCGCTTTTAAAATTGTAATTTGACCTTTAAAATTTTGCGTTTTCAAAAAAGTACATCCTTACCTGCAATTTAAAAACGCAGATTTTCTATGTTTTCAAATCGCAATTTTTAAAAAACGCAATTATCAAACGATTCACGTTTTGCGGTTTGATTTAAAATCGCATTTTTTTAAAAACGCAATTATCAAACGATTCATTTTTTATGGTTTGGTTTAAAATTGCATTTTATTGCCTACAAAACCGTAATCTCAAACACACCCTAGCTAGAGGTTGCATTAAAACTCAAGTGGTACTAGGGCCTCTTTGTTGACCCAACGGTTCAACAAAATCACTTACTCCTTAGGGCACTTTGTTAAAAGAATTAAATGTTGATATTAAATGTTCTTTTTATTTTTCATGTTCTACTCAAATGTTGAAAAATAAAGGGTGAACCATATTTACTTTTTGTTTAAAATGTTAAAAAGAAAAGTTAAAACGACATTTAGGATATGCATGCTCTAAGTTTTTAGAAACATACTTATCCATTTTTTTTTATTTATAAAAACAATGATTTGTTTTTAAATCTACAAAATAGAAAACAGAAAAATGTTGATCTACCAAACGTAGTTTCAAAAACCTTTTTCAGAATATTATTCTTCAAAAAAGTCTATTTTAAGAAAAACAAAATCAAAAGATGTTTTCTAGACTTGTTTTTTGTTTTTTTTGTTTTTCATGATCTCATACATTCTTTTTTTAAAAAAAGAAAAAAGAAAAAAGACAAAAAGAAGATGGCGACAAAGATTACGGGGTTGATTAGACAACATCTTCGGACTAGGTAGCTTTACCTAGTCCGTCTCAGTCTCTCTCCAAATTTGGGTAATGTTGTAAATCGTTTGGGAGATATGCATTTAAATTGGTCCCATCTACTTGAAAGCTTGATGCATAAATTGCGTTTATGTTTACTGGTCCCATCTCCCAAGTATGTTTATTGATGCATGAACATCATTTTGCAATCGGTCAATGTTTTGCTAGGTTGTTGTTATAAAATGGCATGCCAACTTGTTAGGTAGCTAGACACATACTATGCAAATTTACGTATCTATCTATGCTAGTAGCCTAGTACGGTGATTTTCATACCATTGAAGAACCTTTGGTTGTTTTAGTGAATACAAGGATGCCTCTTCGTTTCAAAATCATTATAAAGGAATTTATCTATGAGCAAGGAGGCTTGCATGTTTTATATGATTACATGAGTCCATCGCGTATAATTAATTTTTTTTTAAAAAAAAAAAAATTAAGGCCCCGTCGTTTGGTTTGTAGAATAGACTCATAAAATGGAATGGTTGGAATAACTACTCTTTTATTTGGTAGAAACTTATTTCTATTAATGGCTATTCCCATGGGAATAACTATTTCCTCATGAAGATGAATACTTATTCTTCTAAAAAATGAGAGGAATAGACAATATTTTCAACAAAAAAAAACCATAATTTTTTTCTTTTATTTTCCTTCAAACTTTTATTTTTTATTTTTACAAAAAAAAAAATTAAAAAACATTAGGGTGGTTGGCCACCCACAGCAGAAACCAACGGTGGTTGCACCACCCCCAGGGTGCCTTGTGGTGGACCCACTAGGTTCTCCTGTGGTGGTGCGGCCTAATGGCACTGGGGGTGGTCGCACCACCTTAGGTTTTTGCAGTGGGAGTCTGGCCACCCAATGGGTGGTCGACCACCCACTGCATTTCAACAAAATAGTTATTTATTTATTTTTTTTTATTTGAGTTTTTTTTTTTTTAAAAAAAAGAAATAAAGTTGAGTTTGTAAGTAATTTTGGTTCAATTCCAATTAGACCATATGTGTTGTCATCAAACTCATGAATGTAAATAACTATTCAATTCCACCTTATTCTATTCTCAGTAATAACTATTCATTTTCCTAATGGAATAGTCATTCTGCGTACCAAACAAAGCCTAATGGTTCAGACATTTTTATTTCTTCCGACAAATTCCTAATGGTATTGATATTCCTTAGCTATATAACAAAAAAAAAAAGTTCTTATAGGCCTTAAAAAGAAGTCCAAAGAAGACTCAGAACGCTAAAAGATGCCTAAAATGCCCATTACTTGAAGAATGGTTAGCGATTAATAACCGACCATCAATAACTGTATAACCTCTGGTTGTGGTTGTGGTTGCTATGATTTAAAAATGATAATCACCTAAAGCGGTTGTGGTTGCTGTTAGGAGGAAATAACCGCAACTGTTTGTACACTCTTTAACGACTCATTTTACACTTTTATTTTTTATTTTTTTTAGATGAGTTTGGAAACCAAAACAATAGAAACATAAGCAAATACAACTGAAAGGAAAGATACACAGACTACCAAAACAAGGCCACAAAAAGTCCACCAAGGGAGTTCTTTACTATTGTCAAGTAGAAGATCTAACAATTGGAATATATATGGGGGAAAGCTGCTAGACAAGCTAGTGGTAGCAGCCCAAAAAGCTATATTGTGAGCGTGGTGATTTGCAGTCCTATATATTTTCGTGGCACTCTAGTTAGCAAAGGAGTAGAGGAGACCAAGAGTATCATAAATAATTGGGGCAATTCTCCAATTGGTGGTGAGTTGTGATTTTTGGAGACTAAGTATAACAACTAAAGAGTTCTCTCTCAAGGAGTAGGTGCTAACAGTGTAGTAGGGCTCTCAGGCATTTTGAAATTAGGGCCATATTATTCATTAAGGAACTTAACTAGTTTTTAGTACATAAAAATTGTGTCAAACAAAAAGATGGTATGTTTAATACAAAAAATACTTCTTTAACTTTTTACTGTAGAAAAGGCCAAAACACACTTTTCGAAAAAAACTTAAAAATAAATATTTTTATTTATTTATTTATTTTAATAGCTATTTCTAACTTTAAAATATCTATTTTTCAACTCAATCACAAACAAACTCTAAGCCCGTGTACAACTGGGCAAACAACCAAACTTGACAGTTAAGAGTTTTTGTCTCTTTCTCTCCCTACCAACCTTCGAACACATGAAGTGGCAAAGACAACTCATGCCACCGACCAACGTGGTTCGAGGAAGGTTGGTGGTTAGAGAATTTGAAACATAGAATGCAAATAAATGCCTAGCAAAACTACCACATGTACTTCTTTTATGATTAAAAGAAAAATTTGGACCATGCCTAGAATGGTAAGGCAAAGAATAGATTTGCTTCTAATCTCCAATAGAGAGGTCTATTTACAAGAGACTTTTTTAAGTAACTAGATTGTTGCATTAAATATAAATTGGGAAATTGTGTCATGACTCCCTTGTACTTTCATATTAACAACTGAGTTTCCAATTTGATAAAAAGAGTCATGTTTGTGGATTTATGGACCCATGAGTCAACGGTGGATTTGTCAATCTACGGTACTAGGAAGATAAGTGAAGAATGAGATGAATAATGATTTTTATCATTTCTCTTAATAAAATTAAGGAATGATGTTACATTTCATATTGTAAACCATCTCCTTGTAAAAATAACTAAAGAATATAGGAAAGAACTGAATACTACATTTCTGTGTACAGAATGACCTATTTATAGTTGAATAAAGCCAGTTAAACTAGGAAATACAATCAGGAAAGGATTTGCAGGATGACAATCAGGAAAGGATTTCCAAGCCAGAATATAGAATATATAGGATTTGCAGTCCTATATATCTTGGTGGCACTCTAGTTAGCAAAGGAGTAGAGGAGACCAAGGGTATCATAAATAATTGGGGCAATTCTCCAATTGGTGGTGAGTTGTGATTTTTGGAGACTAAGTATAACAACTAAGGAGTATCTCTCAAGGAGTAGGTGCTAACAGTGTAGTAGGGCTCTCAGCATTGAAATTAGGGCCATATTATTCATTAAGGAACTTAACTAGTTTTTAGTACATAAAAAGTTGTGTCAAACAAAAAGATGGTATGTTTAATACAAAAAATACTTCTTTAACTTTTTACTGTAGAAAAGGCCAAAACACACTTTTCGAAAAAAACTTAAAAAATAAATATTTTTATTTATTTATTTATTTTAATAGCTATTTCTAACTTTAAAATATCTATTTTTCAACTCAATCACAAACAAACTCTAAGCCCGTGTACAACTGGGCAAACAACCAAACTTGACAGTTAAGAGTTTTTGTCTCTTTCTCTCCCTACCAACCTTCGAACACATGAAGTGGCAAAGACAACTCATGCCACCGACCAACGTGGTTCGAGGAAGGTTGGTGGTTAGAGAATTTGAAACATAGAATGCAAATAAATGCCTAGCAAAACTACCACATGTACTTCTTTTATGATTAAAAGAAAAATTTGGACCATGCCTAGAATGGTAAGGCAAGAAATAGATTTGCTTCTAATCTCCAACAGAAGAGGTCTATTTACAAGAGACTTTTTTAAGTAACTAGATTGTTGCATTAAATATAAATTGGGAAATTGTGTCATGACTCCCTTGTACTTTCATATTAACAACTGAGTTTCCAATTTGATAAAAAGAGTCATGTTTGTGGATTTATGGACCCATGAGTCAACGGTGGATTTGTCAATCTACGGTACTAGGAAGATAAGTGAAAAATGAGATGAATAATGATTTTTATCATTTCTCTTAATAAAATTAAGGAATGATGTTACACTTCATATTGTAAACCATCTCCTTGTAAAAATAACTAAAGAATATAGGAAAGAACTGAATACTACATTTCTGTGGTACGGAATATGACCTATTTATAATTGAATAAAGCCAGTTAAACTAGGAAATACAATCAGGAAATTAATGGACAATATTATAGAATCAATCAAACCTATACAGGAAAATACGATAATTATGATAATTATAAGGGAATTACGGTGAGTATTAGAATATATTTAGAATATATTCTAACATTTCCCTTCAAACTCAAGGTGGTAATGTAGAAGCCAGCTTGAGTTTGGAAATAAGAGCACATAAGCTTCTAGGTGGATGTGTTTTGGTAAACACATCAACCAACTGATCAGTAGAAGCAATAGGACAAAGATGAAGAGTCCACTGCAAGAGATGATGGCACACAAAATGACAGTCTATCTCAATGTGTTTAGTGCACTCGTGAAAACATCGTTATGCGCAATCTGAATCGCACTTCGGTTGTCATAGAATAGGAGAGCTAGAAGTCTGAGAAGCACCCATATCATGGAGGAGCCATCGTAGCCAAATTAGCTCAGAAGTGGTGTCAGCAAGGGCACGATACTCAACTTCAGTACTAGAGGGGGCAACAACAGACTGTTTCTTGCTACGCTAAGAGATGAGAGAATCGCCGAGGAGAAAACAATAACCCATTGTGGAACGGAAATTGGTAGGGTCACCTGCCTAGTCAGCATCTGAACACACATGTAAGTCTAATGATGAGTGAGAAGAGAAATGCAAACCATGAAACAATGTGCCATTTACGTAGCAAAGTATGCGAAGAATAGCAGCATAGTGAACAGAGTGCGGTGCGATCATGAATTGACTAACAAGATGAACTGCATAGGCAAGATCCGGTCTCGTGACAGTAAGATAGATAAGGCTCACAACTAACTGTCTATAGAGAGTGTCATTTAAAAGTAACTCACCATCAATGGCGCGAAGCTTGACATCGTCTTTAGAGGACTATCAACAATTTTATAATAAAAAAGGTCAGCCCGTGAGAGGAGATCAGAAGTATACTTAGCTTGAGAAAGCTAGTAACCATCTGAATCTGAAGAAACTTTCAACCCAATAAAGTAGCCAAGGGAGCCCAAATCCTTCATCTCAAATTGATGGCTCAAAAATTGTTGAAAGTCACGAATACTGGCAACATCATCTCCGGTAATGATCATATCATCTGCATACAACAAAAGGAGAATAAGACCAACATCAGATAGCTGAATAAAAAGTGCAGAATCATAAGAGCTAGAAAGAAACCCAATCTGTGCGATAGTTGAGCTAAATTTGGCAAACCAAGCACGTGGAGCCTGTTTCAACCCATATAATGCCCGACGAAGTCTGCAAACTTTGTGTGGTGGACGAGTGTATCCAGGAGGAGGCTGCATATAAACTTCTTCACTAAGATCGCCATTGAGAAATGCCTTTTTCACGTCTATCTGAAAAAGATCCCAACGACGCACAGAGGTAACAACAATGAGAGATCGGACAGAGGTAAGGCGAGCCATCGGTGCAAAGGTATCCTCATAATCAATACCATACTCCTGATTGAACCCCTTTGCCACAAGACGTGCCTTGTATCGCCCAACAGATCCATCAAATTTTGTCTTAATCTTATATGCCCATTTACACCCAACAGCTGTTTTCCCCGAAGGTCAATCAACTAAGTCCCAAGTATGAGTTTTGTCAAGAACAGTAAGTTCTTCAGACATAGCTTGCTACCAAAGTGGATCAGTACTAGCATCACGAAAGGAGTGGGGTTCGTGTAAAGTAGCAATGGCAAAATAACAATGATAATCATGAAGATAAGAAGGAAGAGCTTTTACCCGAGTAAAACGACGAGGGCCAGAAAGTTCAGGCTCATGAGGAGTAGTAGATGGATCAACAGGCGGGTCAGGGGCATCGGAGCCAACCGTCAGAAAGTAGTATGGAGAGCTTATCATCCCTGCATCAAGATTAGTTGGTTCGGGGAGCAAATCAAAAGAGACATCAGTGAAGATAGGGGAGGAACAAAAGGGGACTGGGAGGAAAAGACTCCATATCACAAAAGAATCTGTGTTCCCAAAATTTGACATGACGGGAAATGCGGAGACGTTTAACAATGACATCGTAATAATGATATCCTTTATGTTCTATACCATAACCAAGAAAATAAGAAATACGAGAACAAGGTTCTAATTTAGTACGTTCATGAGGTTGAAGAAGGATGAAACAATCACAACCAAAGACTCATAGGGATTGATAATCAGGAGGAGAACCACACAAGAGTTCATAAGGAGACTTATTGAGAGTAGTGGGAGATGGAACCCTATTGATAGTGTAAATAGCGATAAGAGCAGCCTCTTCCCAAAAATGTTCAGGGATAGAAGCGGAAAACAGCAATGCCCTAACTGTGTCTAAGATGTGTCTGTGTTTGCGTTCAGCACGACCATTTTGCTGGGAAGTACCCGAATAGGAATGATGGGAAAGAGTGCCATTTTGTTTGAGTGTGGTACGAAAGGAAGATTCAAGATACTCCATGACATTATCAGAACGAAAAATTTTTATGTTTCGAGAAAACTGGGTTTGAACCATCTTTTGAAATTTAAAATAAATGTTGAAAGTTCAAAATGGTTTTGTAAAAGATAAAGTCATGTGTATCGAGAATAATCATCCACAAATATTACAAAATAACGGGATCCTCCCATGGTGGGAGTGGGCATAGGGCCCCATTCATCATAATGGACTAAATTAAATGGAGCAGAAGAAATAGAGTCACTATTATTAAAAGGTAAAGCACTTTGCTTTCCGAGCTGACACGCAATACAATCAAAAGACTCAGACCCAACAGACCCTAACTGACCGCTAGTAGCTAAAGAATGAACACGAGAAACAGATGCATGTCCCAAACGGGAGTGCCATAAACTAAGAGTGGTGGTTGAGGACCGAGATGAAGTAGCAGCAGACACGGCAGAAGGAAGATGGAGAGGTGAAAGCTCAAACATATGTCCAATCTTACGGGCAATCCCCGTCTACGGATCTTGCACATCATAACCTCGTTTAGAAAAATGCAATTCTAAGTCAAGTTCACAAAGCTAACCAACAGACAAAATATTTAATGAAAGATGAGGAACTATGTATGTATCGAACATAGACAGCTGTTTAGTGGAAATAGACCCAATGTGACTGACATTTAGGTGTGAGCCATTAGCAGTGTAAATAATGGGAGGATCAGCTAAAACAGATTTAGAGGAAAAGATGGAAGAGTCTGGTGTCATGTGATTACAGCAGGCAGAGTCAAGAAACCAAGAAGAATTACTTGAGGTAGTGGACATTGCTGTATTGAGATTGGACTTAGATAAAACCTGATGAACAATAGCCTCAATAACTGCTGGGAAAAAAGTGTCGGGTTGGGGTACAACACTGGTGAGAGACATATTTAGATGCATCAATATGAGTAACAGCAGTAGCCTTATGACTAGGAGCCCTGTAATTTCCTCGAGAAAGCCTTGCTCTACACTCATTGATCTATGGCCAAGTTTATGACAATAGTGACAATAAATTTTTCGAACATATGAAGAAGAGCTGGCAGGGATGGGGCCAGGAGCACGTGTATCGCGTGAAGAAGTGGCCATGACCATCTCAGAGGTGTGCAGCTTCATAGTAGAGAATCTGGTCTCTTCTAAAATTAGTTCACTAAGGGCACCTTCCAAGGATGACAATGGTGAGCGATGGAGAAGAGAAGCTCAAACTCATCTCGAATTGCTGTAAGAAATTCGACAAGGTGCATGCTATCGCGAAAATCAATGTACCGAGAGGCATCGGTTTTATAGACCCATTATGGCTCACATAGAGACAATTGATTCCAAAGATAAGTCATTTGTGAATCAAAATCAATAACAGTCTGACCTGGTTCTTGGCGCATACGATGAAGCTTGGTTATAATCTGAAAATGTTGAGCAAGGTTGGTAGTGTTGTAACGTTGGGCTAACATGTTCCAAACATTCTTGGCACTGTCAAGGCTACCAAAAGTCATGCTGATTAAGACGACACAAGTGTTGAAAAACCAAGAAATAATCCGGTAATGGATACTCTGCCATGTTCGGATACGGCCAGAAAGAGCAGCTTCAGTTTCATCTTTCCCGGCAACAGGTTGAGGTTCTTTGCCATAGATATACTCCCAAAGACAATGTCCTTTAAGCCACCTACTCATAGATTGAGCTCGTGCAAGGTAATTGGAGCCATCGAGGATGATAGAAATAGGATGGGTAATATCTTTGGTATTGGAAAGAGGGGTAGTAGGAGGAAAGGCCATTGGGAATTTTTTTTTTTTTTAGGGGGGGGCTGGGATCTGGTGCGGATGGGTGTAGGGTAGTTACTGTGAGCTCGGATCAGGGGTTGGGATTCGGTGCAGCAAGGTGCATGGTAAGATCTGGTGAGCTCTGGGCTGAGATTCGGTGCAGCAGGGTGCACAGTAAGACCTGGTGAGCTCAATTGCAAGGGGCCGATTGGAGCGGCGCGTGGCGGAGGACGTGATGGTCACGCGTGCTGGCTGTAGGGAGGTAGATCAGTAGCCTCCAGTCTCAGATCTGTAGTTTCTTCTAGAAATGGTGGAAGGGAGTAGCACGTGGTGGTCGGTGACGGCGCGTGAGGCGTTGGGAAGGCAGATCTGCTAGTGGCGTGTGGCGGTGCGTTGGGAGGACTGGAGGATCGTGCTGAACACAGTCATGGAGATCGGCAGCCTCCAATCACGACTCTGGTGTTTGCTTCAGGAGACGGCTGACAGGGCGGCGCGTGGCACGGACACTATACTTCGGGAGGCGTGTGGGAGCGCGTGGAGCACAGTAACAACAATCTAAAACCACCAAATTGTAGGTCAAAGGATTTAGAACTTGATAGTATAATGTTTATACCAAACAAGGTCAAAAAAGTCTTCAAATCGTACAAAGATTGTACGTTTTTCCTATTTTTCTAAACAAGACCAAAACCTAGCTCTGATACTATGTTGAAATAACTAGAGAATATAGGAAAGAACTGAATACTATATTTCTGTGTAATTGTAACTGTGTACAGAAAGACCTATTTATAGTTAAATAAGGTCAGTTGAGTTAGGAAATACAATAAGGAAATTAATAGACAATATTACAGAATCAAATCAAACATATACAGAAAAATACGGCAATTCTAATAATTACAAAATATTAGAGAATTACGGTGAATATCAGAATATATTTAGAATATATTCTAACACTCCTAATCATCCCTTTTGCATTCATCATTGGATTGGTAGAACCCACATGTGATTCCACAAATTCAACAGTGGATTTACTTATCCACGATATGGAGGAGTAAGGCTATGAACCATTTTTTTATCTTCTCAAAGTTCAAATGTTTTTAAACTCGCTATTAAATTTTAATCTAATGATTATTTTAAAAGGCACATCAATTTTAGAATGATAAAAATATAATAAAAAGATGGTCCCTAACATTATTCTTGTATGAATATAGGTAAAAAATAAGATGAAAAATGATTTTTCTCAGTTTTTAAAATTAAGACTTGTGCTTTAGACATTTATAAAGGAGACCTGTCACCTCTTAATCTCTTTTTCAAATCCACATTTATAAAGGAGACCTGCCACCTCTTATTCTTTTTTTTTTTACAAAAAAATCACATTTTATAAAGGAGACATTCTACCATTGAATATAAATTTTTAATAAATATAAATGAAAATAAATGGAAAAAGAAGAAAAATTTCTACTTATATATTTGGGCTTGTTTGGGAACCAATTTTTTTTTTGTTTAACTCAATTCTTCTCAATTCTTCACAAAAGTCAACAATCTTCAACACTCAATTTTTTCAACCTAACTCAAATTTATTCCACCCAACTCAAAAAATAATATAAAAAATTATATAAAAATTATATTTTATTTTTTAAAAAAAAACCGAAGGAAAAAAAAAATTGAGGGGTGGCCAAGCCACCCTCAGGGGTGGCTCGGGGTGGCTTGGCACCCATCCATATTGGGGGGGCCGAGCCACTCCAAGGGTGGATCGGCGACCCCCAGGGGATGATTCAGCCACCCCCGAAACAGCGGGGGTGGCCGAGCCACCCTTAAAAGTTTCAGCCACCCCCGAAAAATTTGGGAGTGGCCAACCCACCCCCAAATAGCGTTTGGAGTGGCTCGGCCACCCCTGGGGTGGTTCGAACCACCCCCTTTAAGAATTAAATATAATATTTTTTATATTTTTTATCAAATATATTCACCTACTCAAATATTTTTTTCTAAACCTTCAAAACATAATTTCAAAACTACTTTTTTCTTGGTATCCGTGAAGTCAACAAAGAATTAAATCAAATAAAATAAAATTTGACACCCAAACGCATCTCTGTTACGCCTTTCTGTCAAGTTCTTCATCTGGGATTTATCAAATGTATCATGCGTTAGTTGAAAAAAAAAAAAAAAAAAAAAAAAAGAAACCCGTGAAGGGAGGACCCATCCTACCATTCTATTTTGATTACCAAAAGTCATCATTTCTATTATACGGCAAATTATAGTCGTATAGCCATCTACGAAATAACATTACTCTAATAAAAAGAAATCAAACTATAAATTAACATTTCGCACATGAGTAATTCTAAATACTCATCTCCATACCACTCTTATATTATTGGATTGATGTGACAGTTCTCCCAGTCCTTGAATTTTTACATATTTTTTTTAATAAATATTGATTCAAAAGTTGGTGAGCACTATCACATCAACATTGTGATATCATTTTGAAGCCAAGAAAGCCCATAAGCAGTAATGCCTTTATTGCCTTCTAGCATTATTGTTTCATGATTGTCTGATATGCCTTCTTATATTAGGGCCATCTCGTTATTCTTGTTCGTTTTGTTATCCTTTTGGATATAAATTTTTTACAAATTGGGTTGTAAAAATTTCTCAAATTCAATCTTTAAAAATGTCATGTGTTCTTTGAGCATCTGAGAACCATACTTATTTTTTATTTTATTAATGCTATTGAAAAAGCATATGAGAAGCACGTGCTATTAGAAAAATGTTTGCTTCTCATATGTTAAGGGATACATAATACTTTCACAGACTGAATTGAAAGAATTTTCTTATAATTCCTAATCCTATTTTTATCAACTTAAGCTCTAAAAGGCCAACGCCTATTTTCTTTTTGATTCCTACCAATGGCTTCCTCTGCTTTTGCTACCATCAATTCCTCTACCATCTCTGGCTCTAACACTATCACCTTTCTTCTTCACAATTTCACTCAAACGTACATTGAGAAATTGGAAGGAGGAAGCAATTATCTAGCATAGTTGTCACAAATTGAGCCTATCATTTGTAGCAATGATCTTATGGGATTCCTTTTTGTCCAATGATGAAAGTGGAAAAAGGATTCTTAATCCAGAATTTACTACCACTTTGTCTAGAAGAGTACTTTCCATGGTATTTGGCTTGAAAACCTCAAGAGTTTATTCTTAATCCAGAATTTACTACCACTTTGTCTAGAAGAGTACTTTCCATGGTATTTGGCTTGAAAACTTCAAGAGTTTCTCACAAGATGTGGAATATTTATTTGAAATGAGAGGTAAATGACAGAGTCAAGGTTCGAACTCAGGACATTTGACTCTGATACCATGTTAAATCATCATTTGTCTCAAAAGTTTAAGCTGATAGGAATAGACAAATTTAATCATTTAATTAATACTTTAACAGTTAATACATTAAGCCATCATATAACCAATTCACAAAAATGTTACAAAATATTTTGAAGTTCAAGAATCCAAGCTAAAGTTAAAGTCTACCTAGTTGTAGTTGTAGTTGAAGTCTATTTCGAGCTACACTTGAAGTCTATCATCTAGTCGTAGTTGAAGTCTATTTGTATTATTCTCATCTATTCTAGTTTTTTTATAAATGAGCATTTTGTATTGTAAATATCAAAGAAATAAGAGCAAAATAAGAGCTTAATCCTGTGGGCCTAGGCTGATTGAACAGTAAATCAGCCTGGGCTATATGGGATTCAAAAAAAAAAAAAAAATCTGAAATTTGATGGTGGGATCTACCAAAACACAAAGAAAAAGTCTGGACTGATTTACTGTTCAATCAACCCAGACTTATGTATATCACTACTCATGTCATATAGACCGAACAACGAAATTTTTTGTATCTTTATTTGTTCCACTTTACATTCATTTGTCAATTTTATTATTTATAGACATAGGTCATAGACCAAAACTATGTAAATTTTTGTGTCTTTATTAGTTCCGGTTTACATTTATTTATCAATTTCATCATGTAAACATAGGTCATAAACTAACCTGTGTAATTCTTGATGTCTTTATTTGTTCCGCTTTACATTTATTTGTCAATTTCATTATATTTTCTTTCAAGAAATACTTAAAAATAATAATAAATAAAAGAAGCGTACGATTTGGGGTGTTGGAATTGCGTATACGCGAGACGTTTGCCATTACAGAATCTCAACCGGGACCTACCACCATTAGAGTCCCATACATAAAAGAAATTTGTAATTTTTGGCGACATTTGGTTGGACCACAGCCTGAAAACTGACTATTTTTTGTTGCATAGAGCAAGTAATACTACAACGACCGTATTCCAATTAGACGTATAGTTTTTTTTTTAATTTTTTTTATTTTTTATTGAAAGTAGACATATAGTTGAATTCAAAAAAAGAGTAGACATATAGTTCCGACAAACATGTGAAGTCATCTTCGACCCGTTAAGAGTCACATGTAGTTTCGTGCACTATACCTCAAACATATCTACAATAGATAGGGGACTGAAGATTGGAGAATAAAAATGAGTCTAATTCAACTCCAATTTTAATTAACGGAAATTATGTTATAATCCTTTTGTATTTTTGCATTTTACCCATGTTTCAAACATTTGTAAATAAAGACACATCAATATTTTCTGTCAAATAAATAACAAAAATCATATGAGAATCAAATTGTGAAGAACATATATAATTGTTTTTTCATATCGTGTTTGTTATCTATTTGACGGCAGGGATCTCGATTTACAAATGTTCAAAGCAGGAGTCTTGATCAGTTTATTAAATTAAAAACTGAAATTTCTACATCAAAAAATGCAAAATCATTAGGGAGTGGTGAAATAATTTCTTTTTTATTAAAAGTTAGGTGATATAGAGTCAAATACAATGTCTCCAAAATACTCAATAATCATGAAGGATCCTCTAAAACTGATGGGCTTATGGCGAGGTCTGAGCCAAAGTGCAGAATGAAGGATAAATAATCTTAGGCCCGTTTGTTTCGACGTAAAATAATTTCCGTCGGAAAATAGTTTCAGGAAAATTGATTTTCAGGAAAATGATTTTCGTCGAAAATATTTTTCGGTGTTTGGCGCGCACGGAAAATCACAAATATTTTTTTATATTTTCAACTAATCATACTAACAAAAAAAAAAATATTTTTTATGCACAATTTAAAAAAATAATATAAATTGTCCCGGGCGGGTCTCGAAGATATCTCGGGCGGTCCTGAAAATGTTCCTGAGTGGGTCCAGCGATGTCCGATCAGGTCCCGGTGACGTCCCAATGCTGTCTTGGGTGAGTCCCAAAAATGTTCCAGGGGTCCCGAAAATGTCTCGGGCGGGTCCCGAAAATGTCTCCAGTGGGTCCCAAAAATGTCTCGGGCGGTCCGAAAATGTCCTGAGCGGATTACGAAAATGTTCCGGGCGGTTCCGAAAATGTCCGGGAATGTCCGGTAGGTCTCAAAAATGTCTCGGGCAGGTCTCGAAAATGTCTCTGGTGGGTCCAAAAATGTCCCGGGCGGTCCCGAAAATGTCCCTGGTGAGTCCCAAAAATGTCTCGGGCGATCCCGAAAATGTCCCGGGCGGTCCTGAAAATGTCCCGAGCGGGTCCCGAAAATGTCCCGGGCGGGTCTAAAAAATGTCACAGACGGGTCCCGAAAATGTCTCGGGCGGTTCCAAAAATGTCCCGGGCGGGTCCCGAAAATGTCCCGAGTGGGTCCCGGGGAGGTCCCAAAAATGTCCCGTTGAGGTCCCGAAAATGTTCCGGGGAGGTCCGAAAATTTCCCAGGTGGGTCCCGAAAATGTTCCAGGTAGGTCATAAAAATGTCCCGAGTAGGTCCCGAAAATGTCTCGGTCGGGTCCCAAAAATGTTTCGGGTAGGTCTCGAAAATGTCCCTGGCGGGTCTCGAAAATGTTTCGGGCGGGTCCCGAAAATGTCCCGGGCAGGTCTCGAAAATGTCTCGAGCTGGTTCTGGCGGGGTTTAGTGGTGTTTTAGCTGTGGTCTACCAATTTGAGAATGTAACGCTTAATCGAAAAATGGTTTACGGTTTTAAAAAGGAAAAACCATTTTACGAAAATTAAAAAAGATTTTTCGGCCAAACGAAAAATGATTTCCGTTGACTATTATTTTACGCTCCACCAAACACCAGAAAACATAGAAAATCATTTCTAAAAATCATTTTTCGTTAAAACAAACGGGGCCTTAGTCAGATGCAAAAGATATAAAGTGCTATTATTGTTACAAGAAATGAACAGAGCGTTGAAACAAGATTTGAAAGATAAAAAGAACCAAAGAGATTGAGTAATAGCAATGAGATTCCCAAATATCATGTTAAGAATAGCTAGGATTTCCTGAAGATGCCGTTCTTTTTTATGAGAAATAAAAAGAAAAAGATGAAGCAACTACTTTAAAAGTAACAAAACTGGAGTTGGAAGAGTCAGAGTCTAAAAAGGATTCTTCACTTTTTCTTTTATTCACTTTTTTTTTTTTTTTTTAATGAAGCAACTTAAAGAAGCATATTGGATGGTATAGGTTCACCAAAACATCAACTCATTTCATTGACTAGTGTAAACAGAATGTTCAAACAAACAAAAAAAAAAAAGAGCAGAAAATCCTAATTGCGTAGGTTGATAAGGGCCAAGCAGAGCTTTTTGTCAACTCTGAAGGACCAAAGTTGCACAATATTGCCTGACTTGAGTCCGTTGCTATTTACAACATCTTTCCATGGGGAGCTGAGCATGTATGTGCTGTTGTTTCCTAATTTCCACTTCTTCAAGAAGATGGCCGACTCCTTAAGGCTTGGCTCTATCAACGGCACTTCCAACCCTTTGAAATGTATCCCATCTTCTTCTTTTTCCTCTAGTTTAGCTTGTTCCTCTTCCGTCAGAAAGTCGGCCTTCATTTGGCCCCTTGGAATCGAAAGCCTGTCCTGAGAATCCTTCATATCAGTGTCTGTCAATTTCTTTTGAATCACAAGCTTCACGTCCCAACCATGCAGTCCCATGATTTTGTCCTTCACCTCTGTCGGCATACCGGGTGTTTGGTCTTCAACCGTTTGCTTCATCTCTGTCGGGTTCTTCCCCTGCCTCATGGGTTTCCTAGAATTTCCTTCTTCTTCTTGACTGTGGTTGGAATTTTTGGGCGCAAAATTCAAAGGGGTTTTTGGGAGATATAAACCTCACCCTCTTCTTCTTCTTTTTCTTCTCCAGACCCTTTTTTTGGCTGAATTTAATTAAATCCATCAAAATCCTCTCGGTGAGCATTGCGTCTCTTCATCCTTATTTTTAGCGACAGCTCTGATCTCGTTCCTGATTTTGTTGAAGGACCCACATAAGGCAGGAGAATCGCCCCTCAGATCGTCAAGTGTGATCATCTTTCTTCCTCTCATTGATTTCCAAAAGAAGAGTGATGAAACTGAGTATCAGGTTTCTTCTTTCTGATCGATATAGGAGTATTTATACATTGGAGGAATTGCTTGGGGCGGAGGCCTCCTAAACCTGATACCACTCGGAGATGCAGAGGTTTCCTAGACATGGTAGTACTTGGAGAGGCGGTTCCTTACAGCCTTTGCCACCAACGGTCGAATAAGAGTAAAACCCAATTTCGAATGAGATTATAATTACCATTTTACCTCTACACTTTTAATCGTTATTACCTTAATGCCGGCAGATGTGAAGGACAAATTTGGACTTGGATGCCAGCCAGATCCGATGATGTTGTTGCAATTATACATAGCAAACTGCATCTGGTGCAATTGTGCAGAGACATGGGAAGCAGTTAGAGTGAAGGTTGCAGAGGTTACATGGTTGAAGTTCATCTGGTATTCCATGGCCATACAGAAACAAGCTTTTATTTCTTGGTTAGCCATTAAAGATTGTCTGACAAACAGGTGAGACAATGCAAAAGTTGGGAGGTTTATGTGTCTTTTGTAGAGATGATCACTTGTTCTACAAGGAGATTTTGAAGACATGTTTGGTTGGTGGCTTTCTCTCAGATTGGGATGATTATGGGCTTACGGGTGGATGTGGGCAGAACAATGAAGTCTATCCTTATTGGGCTGGGCTGGGCTGGGCTGCTGCTATCTACACCATTTGGATGCAATAGAAAAAAATAGGATGGGCTGGAGGCTGGGCTTATGGGATAATAAACAAAATTAAAAAAAGAAAAAAGAAATAAATCAATTATGCAGAGGATATAATATTTATGTAATTCAATATACAAATTTACATCTTTAATTAAAACTTTCAAAAAAAAAAAAAAATTAAATCTTAAATCCCAATACAAAAATACTCAAATCATTAATCCAATATGTTAAATCACAAATTGTCTTAAAAATTTAAGATAATAGAAATGATTGATTTAATCCAATATGTTTCCTAGATTTTATTTTTGTTTTGTATTAGAGACAAGGATGAGTTTAGAGTCACATGCAAATCAAATGAGATATATGACTTTGAGACATTGCGTTGTTATTTCATTTCTTGTAGTAAAGTGCAATTCTAATTTGATTCATGCAAGTATATTTATCTTATTCTTAATAAGGATTGTCCTGTTCAAATTGATGGAGGCATGAATTACATTTCATATTTTATGTTAAGTGTTAACGTTTTTTGTTTTATTGCTAAATGGTCTTTCAGTCTTTATATATCTAGCACTCAATGTTATAAAATTTTGTAGATATATAGTCCTCTACTACATAGAAGTTATCCACATCCAAGAATTCTCACTCAAAAACATCATCTCACAAAGATAAAATTAAATATTCAGATAAGAAATGATTAAATTATATTGAATTTCGTTCTCTTTGTATTTATTGGTAGCTAGTAAAAGATGAAGTTCACTTCCATGTACAATTTAAAATTTAAATGAATTTCAATATTTTTTTTTTCAGAAATATCTTGTCAAATTTAAGTGAACTTCATGGCCTCGTAAATTATCCTGTACATAATGAATAGAAATAATAATAATAATAATAATAATAATAATAATAATAATAATAATAATAATCATGTAGGTAATGATTGGATAATTTAAATGAATTATTATGACATATAATTTTATAAAGAATTATATATAATATATTGTTTACCTAATTGTTTGGTGTACAATATAAAGCAAAAAAAAAAAAAGAAGCAAAACATCAAAAAGACATGATGAATAATTTCTATATTCCAGATCCAAATCAAACCTCTCGTAAATCCAAAACAAAATCTAAAGAAAACTTATCCAATCATTTGATGTACAATGTAAAGCAAAACATGACAAAAAAAAAAATGCAAAACAATTAAGCAGATCAACGGAAAAGACATGGGAGAAGAATTTGTACATTCCAAACCCAAATCAAACCTCTCGTAAATTCAAACAAAATCTAAACAAAACGCAAGTGCAAAACATATAAAATATAGACAACTTGTAAGGAAAATCAAAATTTGGAACCCTCTATTGCGTTAAAAGAAAGTGCTTTTTGAAAATCTGTATATTTGTTCCAGAATGTGTACAAATATTACAATGTTTTTCTAATGCGAGAAACACTCATAGTCACACTGTAAAACAAATGGTTACAAATACATAATTTAATCATTAAAGATAGTTTTGTTGTGTTGTTTGTAAGTAAATAGTTATAAAACACATTTGACAAAGAAATCTAAAACATATAAAACTTACTTGATGCAGTTCAGAATTCCCTTAAGGAAGAAGATGGAGATATAATTAACTGTTTCTTTTTGTTTGTAACTTTCGAAGAAGAATGACAGTTGTGAATTCCAATAGGGAAGAAGATAGAGATATAATTAACGTTTGTTTTTCTTTGTAGTTTTTGAGGAAGATATTGCATGTACAGTTATCTAGAGAACTAACTGCCTAAATATAAGGGCAAAAATATAAAATTACATTATCAAATAAGGGTAAAACCGTAACTCGACACTATCAAATAAAACGCACAAATTAAGAGGTATTCACACTTTTTATATACCTCTAGGTAAGGATTTTAACACTTCAGTAACTTCATCTCACGTGTGGACTCAACATTTTTCACCCAACACCTAGAATATTTAACTGAAAATGGGAGTGAATTGATTGAGACAAAATTTAAACTTAAGACCTTTACTTTAATATCATGTTAAATCATCACTTATATTTAATTAATATTTTAACACAAAACATTAATAATGAAAACTAGGTATACACACGCCAATATAATTGTATGCAAAAAGGAAATCTAGGTATGCAAAACAGCTTACATACAACACACGTGAAGAAGTGTATGCAAAAATCACCATGAACCGTTTGGAGTATGTTTGATAGTGATTTTGATTTTTTTGTTTTTTTTAAGTGTTATAATGTAATACAACTATACTTCTTGAAAAGTATTTTATGCTTTAAATTATTTTTCAATAATTTTAAGAAAAGTGGATTTACTTATTTTTAGTTTAGAAACACGGCCTATTATATTCCGTCCTAAAAAAGTCGTGAAAGGCTGCTCAAAAATTGACAAGACCTGAGCGTAATTCACATCTATCATAGGATGAAAAACAAAAACAGAAAAACAATTTTTTTAAAAAAAAAAAAAGAAAAGAAAAGAAAAGAAAAACAATTTAAACAAAAATGACTACGAATAGAAAGTTTGTTCACCACGTGGCTCTAATTCACCCATGAAAAATTAGCTAGAGAGGAGAAGGGCATCTCATAATTACGTGGAAAATATTTAAAAAGAAATAATTATAACATGTTTAACTTGTGACTACTTTTACAACTATCGTTATTTGTTCGGTGGAACGGTTAGCCGCATTGGACTGTTGGTCCAAGTATAAAATTGTCCTTCATTCAAAATGTTGACTTTCCTCCATTAGGTGCACCAATAGTTCCAACTCATGTAGTAGCGCCCCACCCCTACAAATCAGCATTTTGGCCTTAATTAATCACCATGTTAAAAAAATTGGAAAATTTAATTTATTAATTGATAATATATTTAAAAATAAGTGCACTTTTTTAAATATACCCACAAAAATATTTAAACATTTTTCAGCTAACGTTCATGGGCTTGTCATTAATTCTCCTAACTTTCTATACCCACAAAAATATTATATCAAACAACCAACACCTGAATGGGTATCCATTTCAAATTATTAATAGTAAGTTCGAAGACTAGTTATACATAAAGTATAGCAGGGCAGGGGAGGCTCAGCTAGCTGCACGCGAAAAGCCTCTAAACAATGGCTTCCAAAGCAAGCTCAGTATGCTTGCATTTGCTGCTTCTTCTGCTTGTCTCCGGCACTGCAATCTCACAATGGGTAGTCACGACTCTTCCGGGCTACCCCGGTGATTTACCCTTTAAACTTGAAACTGGGTATGTCTTACTTTTCTCTTCTGTATATTAATTGACTGGCGATCGATGATCCAAATTCATGGGCCTTTATTTATATTTATTCATATATAAATATACAGATACATAAGTGTGGGCAATGTGGAATTCTTCTACTATTTCGTTGAGTCGGAAGGGAACCCGGGAGCCGATCCTGTTCTACTCTACATGAATGGAGGCCCTGGTTGTTCTGGTTTAAATGGATTCTTTTACCAGATTGGTACGACTTA
Source organism: Betula pendula (assembly GCA_900184695.1). Classification (NCBI taxonomy): domain Eukaryota; kingdom Viridiplantae; phylum Streptophyta; class Magnoliopsida; order Fagales; family Betulaceae; genus Betula; species Betula pendula. Next base: position 241,970 of record FXXK01001113.1, read on the forward strand.
ACATCATCTTTTTCTTCTACTTGTTTATAGTTCTACACTAAAACATGCTTTAATGTAGTAGCTTCTTTTAATTTTTAGGATTTTTGTTCTTAAATTAACATCATCCTCTTAATTTTAAAAGAAATAGATAATATTTATTTTATAATCAAAGTTAAAGTTGTGCATTTAACGGTTATATATAATATTAGATTATATATAATATATAATATATTATATATATATATATATATATATATATATATATATATATATATATATATATATAGTATATATATATATTATATATATATAGAGAGAGAGGTGTGGAATAGATGAGTCGGTTTCAGAATGAAGTTCCTCTTAGAAGTCTATGTGCCAATTCCCCACTTGAAAAGAAAGAGACAAAAGGGGGTTTGGACTTTTAGTTGGCTAGGTAAAGTCAAGCTTTTTCTGGTGTGAGTTTGAATTTGTGAGGTTTAACAAATAAAATATTTAATTAAAACAAAGATAAATTAAGAGTAATGTTATCTATTATATTCTCATTATATTTTTATTTTATTAAGTTGATAGGCATTGCCACATATCATTGTGACCTAGTGAAGTAGGATGGGATGTGATGAGGGTTTAGTATTTAGCATTACTCATATATACCACACCACAATTTTACTATGCTGATGTAACATTGCCAAATAGGACTGAAATTCTCTCTAGTTCATTTGAACTTGAAAGTATCCCGTCCTTGTAAAAGTGGAGGCAATTTTGTCTTTTCACATTTTTTTTTTAAGATAAAACTGCCCTCACTTTTATAAGGACTATATACTCTCCAGTTCATTTGAACTGGAGAAGATCCAAATTCTGCCAATTAATCATTGAATATATAAATGTTTGCTTTTAATAAGAATTGATTTAAAGGTAGATTGATAGTGTCATGTCAGCATAATGAGATAGTAGTAAGGTATATAACATTGGACATAAATGTCCTACAAACTGGGGTTGTAGGAGACCTACAACCCAGCCTCTAATGTTTAACACTCTTCTCATGTGTGTTTAAACTTTTTTAATAATTGAGGCACATCAAGTTCAATATTTAATTTAAATGGAAGAAAACTGTATAATTTTGATTCGAACTTATGATTTATGCTTTAAAACTAGAGGAGTGTTAAAACATTTACTAGAAATCCTCCTAGGGGATCAACTAACATTTTTTTTAATTTTTAAATCAAGTGGGGCCATCTCTTCATTTGAAGAGGTGGGCCCCATTTGATTTAAAATAATAAAAAAAAAATGCTAGTTGATCTCATAGAAGGATTTTTAGTAGATGTTTAAGCATTTTCCTTAAAACTAAGTTAAATTACTAATTATTTGAAAGTTTTAAATTAATTTAAAAATAAACTTAATCATTTAATTTATTTTGTTTTTGACGACGACAGAAGAAGTCATGTTGTAATTGCAGTTTATAAACCTTCAATTAAACTTAATAATACGTGTTTTTAACCCAAAAAACATCGAGAAAAAGTTAAAAATTAAGCACCATTTAACCTGGGCTTAAAATTTTTAAAGCTAATTGGGGGAAATGGCCCTGAATATTTGTTATACAAGTTGGTATATATGTTAGGGATCGATTCTGACCCTGATGAGTTCATGTTCGCCTGTAGGCCCATTGAAATTCAACATCACTGATTACACTGGGGGCTTACCAACGTTGATATATGAACCAAACGCATGGACAAAGGTACATAATCTAGACAACACCCATTTTATACACGTTAAATTGACGTGTTTTAAGTAATTTCTCGTGTAAATAGAATTACTCTTTCCTTCTGCTTTTGCCTTGTTAAAAGTACTTTTGGTTCCTGATAAAAATGATAAATGCTTTTCCAGACTGCCAGCATAATATTTATAGATGCTCCTGTGGGTGCTGGCTTTTCATATGCAAACACTACGGAAGCTTGGGACACGACAGACACAGAATGGGCGGCACAAGCCTATGAGTTTCTAAGAAACGTGAGTCTAATTGATTATAACAAAAACTATAACTGTTTTTTTTTTTTGGGGCCTATTGCCTTTGCTTGCAACTGTTCTTCTAAAGAATGTTAGGTCCATAAAGACCTGCATATAATTAATATCACCTCTTATTTGTTTATCTAATTATATATTGTCATTTATGGTCGAGGCAGTGGTTGGGCGTACACCCAGATTTTGTGACAAATCCTGTCTTTCTTGGAAGCGATTCATATGCAGGAATAATTACTCCAATTCTTGCTCAAGATATCATAAATGGTAAACTTTCCCCATTGAAGTCCGGCCAGTGGCAAGCTCGTTATTAATCATATGTTCAAATTAACCTGCATCTTTTTTTATTGACTTGCAGGCAATGAAGCAGGAATCGTGCCTCATGTGAATCTCAAAGTACATGATCTTACACATCCTTTTTTATTTTTTTTTCTTTGCTTAATTATACAATATTCTTTTTGTATTGCAATGAATATAATGTTGTTAATTAAAAATTCTATCAGGGATTCTCGATTGGATGCCCACATACAAATACAGATCTAGAAACGAACTCAAAGATCACATTTGCACACCGGATGGCTTTAATTTCGGATACCATGTATAAGGTAGTTTTTTAGGATCGGGATCCTTGGCAATTTTTTGCCTGAATTGCTAGTAATTAGGACAATAAATGTAAGAGAGTCCCTACAGAGGCACAGGCAGCCCAAAATTTGCTGGAGCAGGTGGAATTCATAAAGATTCTATCACATTTGCTATCAAAAACTGTCTAAATTATTAGCAATTCGGACAACAAAGCTGACGATTTCTATCCTCCTCCACTTTCATCTTTTGACTTACAAAGTATCATGATTTTCATGATTTGTTTTGTTCTTCCCAATCATATTCAATTTCAGACAGCAAAAACCACTTGCCATGGGAATTACGCGGATCCGATCGATGCAAACTGCACAGAGGCACTTTCAGCAATAAGCCAGGTTAATTTGAGTGATTATAACTTCTGTTTACTACAAAATTTTAATCAATTCAATGGGCAGCAAGAATGAGTGATCATTGATCTGAATATTCAGTGCACAGAGCTAATAAGCAATCAAAATATATTGGAACCCAATTGTGCTTTCTTGTCACCGAAAGCAAAAAAAGAACGAGCTCGAAGATCTCTCAGAGAAAACTCAAAAAATTTCATTCTACCATCGCCTAGAAGAACTGGTGACTTTTGGTGCAAAGTAAATCTCTCTCTTTCTCTCTCTCTCTCTCTCTCTCTCTCTCGCTCTCTAATGCAGTTGTTCTGATTTGAATTCTTCTCCCTTTTCCTGCAGAATTTTGATTATTTGCTCATGGACGTATGGGGAAATTATAAAAGTGTCCAAGATGCTCTTCATGTTCGACCGGTAGGTGCTTCTTTAAGACTAAGGAACCGTTTGAGTTTGCGATTTTAAAATGTGATTTTTAAAAATATAGTTAAGTGTTTGACACTTAAAATTGCAGTTTTACTTTTAAAATTTTGTGTTGTAAATATTTAATTGAAATGAGGGATGAAATGACGGAGTCAAGGTTTAAACTCAAGACCTTTGACTCTGATACTATGTTAAATCACTACTTATCCTAAAAGCTTAAGCTTATAGGAAGGGGTAAATCTAATCACTTAATCAATATTTTAACATTCTCCCTCACAATTGAGCTCAAACTCTCTTTTAATAGGTGAGCCCCAACGCGTGAATATTTAATTGAAATAAGAGATGAAATGACGGAGTTAAGGTTCGAACTCCGGACCTTTGGCTCTGATACCATGTTAAATCACCACTTATCTTAAAAGCTTAAACTTATAAGAAGAGATAAATCTAATCACTTAATCAATACTTTAACAAATAAGCACCATATTACCTGCGATTTGAAAACGTAAAAATCTACGTTTTCAAATTGTAATTTTTTTAAAAAAAACTTAATCTCAAACGATCTATTTTTTGTGATTTAGTTTAAAATCGTATATTTTGTCTACAAAATTGCAATCTCAAATACACCTTAAACACAGATTAGAATCTCTAACAATTGCTAATAATTTGGGTGGCACATGTGAAAAAACTCATATGAGACTCTCACTTATTAAGTAAGTGGTCGAACAACTTAAAATTTATTTAGACATATAAGTCTCATATGAGATCTATCGTGATTTGGACAACACATGTAAGAGAACCTATATGTGACCCACTTATCTAAATAAATAATCAAACAATCCAAAATTTATTTAAACATATAAACTCTCTCATACTACTCAAATTGCTGAGATCTAAATCCTGCATAATGACATTGTTATTAATTTAGTAAAAGCTCATGCATGGAGGTATGTTTAATATGGCAACAGGGAACAATCAAAGAATTCTTTAGGTGCAACGTCAGCTTGGACTACACAGTTGTCACCAATGATGTTGTCCCATATCACAAAAATCTTACTGATACAGGCTTGCAAATCCTGGTTTTCAGGTTCCTATCTCCAACTTCTCTTTAAGTATTTGATTGTAGTGATTATTAGTTACGCAAATACCTATATATATATATATATATTTTAATTTTTTTAAAAAAAAAAAATAACTCACGGATATCTTCTATAAATTTTTGTTTTTTATTTTTAAAATAAAAATATTAACAAACAATCCAAAATAAAAAAAAAGGTAACATGACAATTTCTATGCTTGACAATTAAAAATTTTAATATTCCTGCAGTGGCGACCATGATATGGTTATCCCACATATCGGTATTGAGCAATGGATAAATTCTCTAGACCTAACATTGGATACTGATTGGCGACCGTGGTTTGTCAATGGTCAAGTTGCAGGGTTAGTTTTTTTTATTTTTTATTTTTTAATTTTTAATTTTTTACTTTTTATGAAATTTTGCCAATTCTTTTTACATAACTAATAATGTGCATTGTTGTCTAGGTACACAAGGAAATATACAAATGATGGATACCGCTTGACATACGCTACTATAAAGGCAAGAAAAGCTTTTAATTTTCTACCTCATCAAATCGATCTAAATAAAATTAAGAAAAATATCGGAATATTATAGCTTTTATTACAATCTCTTTATGTAGAAACTCATGTTACGGTTTCTCTTAAAAAAAAAAAACTCATGTGACCTTCTAAATTTTATGAATATAAGTGCTTCACGAACGGTCAAGTGCCAGTTCATATTTTTGTAATTTACGTGATAAGAGTCACATGAGTTGCTACATTATTTTGTAACAAATTATAGTAAAAGCTATAGTTCTCTTAATAGTACTCTAAAAATAATGAGAATTACACATTTTCTTTTTAATTTGTGCAGGGAGCTGGACACTCGCCACAAGAGTACAAAAGGAAGGAATGTTATGACATGTTCCATAGATGGATCTACTATTATCCTCTGTAGTTTTTTTTTTTTTTTTCCCAATTCCAATTGTTGGAGGAAATTTTCTTATATTAGATGCTAATTGCAATTCGAGTCTATTGGACTGAATGTTTCCAAGACTAGTCTTTTTCTAGTGTTGGAGTATTTGAATATCTAAATCCGAGAATGATCAACCATAATGAAAGAGATCTACGTTACTAATCTCAGGTGGCATTAGAAGAACTCCTTTTTCTGATTCTTCGGTTTTAAAAAATAAATTAAAAAAATTGAAAATGTTAAAAAGGGTCGCATGAGCTGAAGGATTTTCCCAACCGCATGGTTCCGTGATTTTTTTCTTTTTCATTTATTTTTTATTTTTGACAGATTTTTTATTTCATTCGCATAGGTAGAGTAGGGCTGTAATCAACCCGAGCCGAGTCGAGTTTTGCATTTCCGGGACTGGCTCGTTTAAGAGAACCAATAATACCAATAATCGAGCCGAGCTCGACCTCGAGCCGGGTTTGAAAATCCTTGTCCGAACTCGGATCGCTAGGACAATAACCTGACTCGGGCTCGAGCTCGAGCTCGTTAACAATGTTTTATCGAGTCGAGTCGAGCTTCGAGGTTGGCTCGGTCGACTCGAGCTCAATTTAAACCGGATATTTTAGACGAGCTCGAGCCTGAGCTCGGTTCAAAAGCCCATTAAAGCCCTAATCGAGGGGCTCGGCTCGATTAGGGCTCGGGAAAAAAAAAAAAAACCCAGCAACAGTCTAACAGAGATCTAATTTCTAGGAGCAGAAAGCCAACAAACCAAAAAATGGGTTGAATGTGGAGGCACGTGCACCCCACGCATGCCGGAGCAGCGCGTGACGCACACGCGCGGTTGAGAAAAGTTGGGAAGGAGCGGAATCCGCCGGTGAGTATGGTGGTGCGGCGCGTGTGCGGAGGAGAAGGCTAGAGCTGAGCAGATCAGGCTCCCAAGGAACCTCGAGATCGGTACTGTACAAACTCGCTTATTACTGTACAAACCCGCCCGATTAGTTAGTGATACATACCCGACTCGCCCGACAAAACCGATAGGGGCTCGCGAGCCTAGCTCGTTTAAGGCTCGACCGAACCGGCTCGTCTAGCTCGTTTAGGGATCGCGAGCCTGGCTCGTTTAAGGCTCAACTTGGCCAGCTCGACTCGACTCGTTAGCGTCGATTATATATATATATATGTGTGTGTGTGTGTGTGTTGTGTGGTTTTATAGATATAAATATGTATATTAATAAAATTAATATATATTATATTTATATAGGTTACTTAATATTATATTTATATTATCCAATTTAATCATTATATCATTATCATATGAATATGACCTTATGATCTAAGTATTATTAGTAGATATTTATAAATTTTTATATTACATTATCTAAGATCTAAGATCATATGATCTCATCTAGGTATATCATTAGATACTTATGAGTTAAGATAAGTATGATATATAATTATCATACATCTTATTTATTATAGATAATTTCATATCATATGATATGATTC
>FXXK01001113.1:248895-305524 GCA_900184695.1 Betula pendula
TCTCAAATTTACTTATAATATTACTAAAGTAATTACATAGGTTATAAGTAGTAATTATCATTGATATTTTGTGGCTTTACTTATATTGATATTATCTAATTAATGCCTCAAATTATGGTATAATATAAATAAGTATTTAATAGTAGCTTTTGTCCATGCATAATTAATTAATAATTATGGTAAATAAGTAATATATAATCAATATTCTCTAATTAATGCCCATTAATTAATTATGCATGGACAAAAGCTACTATTAAATACTTATTTATATTATACCATAATTTGAGGCATTAATTAGAAATATCAACTATAAGTAAAGCCTTATATATATATAATATATAATATATATATATTATATATATATATATATATATATATATATATATATATATATTAATAATAATAATATAATAATAATAATAATAATAATAATAATAATAATTTTATTAATATTTATTAATTGGGGGTCTTAATTAGAGAATATTGACTATAATTAGTCTACTAGACAACTAGCATTATCACTTTCCATGAAGGAAAAAAAAAAATTCAAACGGTGCGTATCCCTAAAGATAAGCTGTAATCTTAGAATCTGAAGAGATAGCGCGCGGTCTCCCAAACCTGACGCACACTTTCCTATGCACAACTACCTTACTCTTCTACTCTCTTTGTTTTTCACTCATTTGTATTTCTTGGCAGACTCCATTCATTTTCTCCTTTGTTCTTCCTCCGCTTTCCCTTTGAATCTCTTCTCCATTTCCGTTTCTTTTTCATTTTTCTTCTTCCACTGTAAAAGCATCAAGATCAGCGTCCTTCCCCTTTCCTTGTCCCTCTTCTTTTTCCAGTCCTTCTTCTTTTCTTCTGGTTCTTCTTTTCTTCCGGCTTCTTCTCTCTTTTTTCTCTTCTTCTGATCTTGCAAGGGCCGAGTTTAATCGGGCGGATATCGGGTAGGCTGTCGGAAAGACTGGCTCGTTTACAGCCCTAGGTAGGGGTATTCATGATTTTTCTTTGCATTGGTCCCACATGATCTCATATAAGGCCTGTTTGCAATTTTGGTCTGCTTTTCAATGGATGGGGTCTTTTTGAAATTTTCTATTTTACAGGGACCTATTTGAACTTTTCTGCTTCCTACAGGCCTATTTGAAATATTCTATTTTGTAGTGGCTTATTTGTCGTTACCTAGATTTGTCCCCTTTTTTTTTAACATGACTAGGTTTGCCTTTTTTTCTTTTTCTTTTTTTAAGCAAAAATGGGGAAATGGGAAGGGAAGACTAGGTTTGCCTTTGATTGTGGCTGATGTGGTCCATGCTACTTTTAAAAAAAATGTAAAAAATAAAAAATAAAACATATGCCCTTTTACTTTGAAAAGCAAATCAATCAATCAATCTTCCATTTTGTTAATAAAGTTGGTATAAGATAGTAGAGGATGAACATAAAAAATGATTAGTGGAGCTTTGGGAATTTTGAGAGCGAAGGCAATTCCATTTAGATGAACATCCCAACTACTGTAACTTTATAAGTTGGACTTCTTAGACCAAATTGTGATACAAGCAGCGAATGCGTCCAAGAAGTTAGTTGATTTTATTTTTGTTAAAATATTGATTAAATGATTAAATTTTTTTTTTTTGTTAGTTTAAGTTTTTAGAATAAGTGGTAATTTAATATAATATTAAAGCCAAAAGTCTTAAGTTCGAACCTTAACTCTATCATTTATCTCACATTTCAATTAAATATTCTATGTGTTGAATCCATCCCTAACCTATATAATCATATTGAACGAGGGTTGAATTGGAAAAGTAATGTACAAATTAGTTTTTGGTTCAATATTTTTAGCAATATGTATTATAATTAGGGCTGGACACGAGCCGAACTCAAACTTATTATCGAGCTGGGTAATTTGTTCAAACTTGACTCATTTATTTTGAATCAAAATTGAGCTCGTTCACAAATTGCTCAATTAACTTATTCATTTCTTATGTAAAATAAATATCATGATTGTTTTTTTTTTTTTGTAAACACATACTAATTATTAGTTAATTAAAGAAATTAACTTGAATATGAAATAGTTTGATCTCGAGTTTATATGTATATTTTATAGTATGCAGGGAGCTAGACACTCGCCACCGGAGTACAAAAGGAAGGAATGTTATGACATGTTTCATAGATGGATCCACTATTATCCTCTTTAGTTTTTAGTTTTTTATTTTTTGTAATAAATGTTGGGCGCCCATAGTGGGCAATCCAAAACCGTTCCCCTACGCACCGCACCATACAGCTGTGATGTAATAATGCTTGGCATTACTCCCACCGTGTCCCACTTATAAAAGTAAGGGTATAATTGTCCGCAGTGGTTCAATTTTCATGGAGAGAAAATTTTTCCGCATGCCCTCACAAAAGTGAGGGCATGCGGAATAAAAAAACTAAAAGAAAAAAAAAAATTGGTATACCCTCACAAAGTGAGGGTATGCGGACGCGTAGCACGACTCATTTGTAAGATTTCTTGTCGGAAATAAGATTGACTTTTTTCAATTGAAAATTTCAAACTATGATGGATTTTGATAAAGCCTTTCTGAAAATGACTCTTGTATTATATTGTGAAACAAATAGATGGCAAATTTTTAAATGGGCTGCTTTGAAGGAGGTGTGATCTTTAAAATACAATAATATATATTATATTTAATAATATTCAAGTTTGTATTTTTATTTATTGTTCTTCTCTTAAATAAAAAAAATAAATGCTACATATTACAATAAGTCAATTAGGTCTAACTGTCACAGCTACAAACTTTAGTTAAGAAAAGATCCTTACTAAAAGCTCATGCTTTATTTGAAATATCTCTTTCTTATCAGACTAAGAAATAAAAAGGTAAATAATAAATGGAAATCTTTCTCCTTATTTTCCTTACGTGCTCCCCAAGGAAATGATTACATCATATTAAATACTAAAATGACGGTAGAAAGAGAACCTAGATCACGTCTGGTGAAGAATAATAAAACCCTCAATTTTTATTTTTATTTTTTTTATTTTTAAGTTCTATTTGTCTATGTTTCAAGAACAAAGATAATTCAATCTATTTACAAATAATATATTAAAACATAGGAAAAAAAAATACATTTTACTTGCTAATGTTTTATCTGTTTTGCAATTTCGCCTCCAAAGAAATTTTTTTTTGCAATGTGGCCTCACATAGTTTTTCAAATTTGTCAATGTAACCCTTCAATTAGTAATTTCCGTCATTTTAGACAGAAAATGGGGGCATTTTGAAATTTTCACCAATTTTCTTTATTTAAAAAAAAAAATACAAAAAATCCTCATTTTCAAAAAAACAAAAAAACAAAAATTGGCGGTGGCTAGCCAAGCACCTGCATCTGGCCACTTGGGAGTGGCCGAACTACCCCATGAAACATGGGGTGATTTGCCACCCCTATTCTGTCTAGATGGGGGCAGCTCAGCCACCTCTTGAACAAATGGAGGTGACTGAAAATACCCCAAACCCTTGGGATGGTTTCGGCCACTCTCATTTGGCCATTTGGGGGTGGCCCAGCCACCCTAAAATGATCTATGGAGGTGGTTCATCACCCTTGTTTTGATTCGAGCCACCCCAAATGACCCACGGTGATGGGTTGCCACCCCCATTTTGGCCAAATGAGGGTGGCAAACTATTCCCATTATGCATGAGGGTGGTTCAGGCTCACGAGAGTGGCTACGGCCATCCCTTTTTCTGTTTTGGATTTGTTTTTTATTGTTTATTTATTTATTTTTTAAAATGAAGGCATTTGGAATTTTTACTTTTTCTATCAAATAAGATGAAAATTGCTGACGGAAAAACTATATTGACAAATTTGAAAATTTATGTGAGGCCACATTGCAATTTTTTTTTTTTAGACAAAATTACAAAAATAGATGAAACATTAAGGGGGTAAAATGTATTTTTCTCTAAAACATAAGTGCACATTCTTTATTACCACATCAAAAGGAATGCTTTTATGCTACAGCAGTCCCATTTATGTGTCTTTGTTTTTTGTCTTTTGTTATTTATTCCCAAGATAAATATATTAAAAAATCGCTCCCCTAACTTCTTCTCCCTTAGAGCATCTCTATCAGCTTGTGTATAATCATCATATTGTCTAAATTTAGACAATATGAGCCAAAATCCTTCTCCAGCAGGTTATGAAGCCGTTATCTAAACAATAATTTTACTGCAGTAATCGTTCAAAAGTAAAGGATCACTATTCACAAAATGTTGGCTTTGTTTATTATTCTTTCTCTCACCGCCTTCTTCTTCAACTGTCACATGCTCTTTCATCTCTTCCCCAAATCCTTCGTAAATCCTCACATTATCCAAATGGGTTTCTGATTGGAGCATACAAAGTGTCTTCTTCGAACGTTTTCTTGCAGAATTCATGGGTTACTCCCAATGGGTCTGTTTATTTTCATTCTCCATGCGTTTTTGCCTCTGCCCATTTTTTCTTCAAGGCCTTCTATGAGCTCAAAATTTCCTTGACTTCGAAAAAAACGGAAGCTTTTTGATTAGATAGTGGGTTAGGAGGAAGATTCATGAATCATCGAGGAAGCCGAAGAGTTGCAGGTCATGAAGGTAGGGAATGATTTGGGTTTTCCCAAGAAGGTAATTTTCTCTTGAAAGCTTAATGGGGAATTGATAGGGTTAGTGTTATGAGAGCTGTAGGAGGAGAAAATGAGGGTGAAGACGTTAGATGTGGTTGCTTTGGTACGGTTGTGTGGGTGGCAGTGTAAATGCGATTGATGAGGAAGAATTGGCCATGGTGCAATGTGGATGATTGAGAAAATGCCGCTGAGAAGCAAAATGAAAAAAAAGGATATAATAAAAAATGAAAAAAATAGTATTTTAAAGAAAGTAAAGAATATAATACATAATCTGCTGGAGTGTTTATCAAAAAGTGGGTAGCTAAAATAGAGAATTGTACTTTTTGATTAGGTATTTTACCTAACCTTGCTAAAGATGCTCTTAGTAGAAGAATTTTCCTCTTCTTGTGAGGCTTTCCACCACCTCGTGCTGGTGTTTTATTGGAGGAGAAATGGTGTTTTCTCCAAACCTCCTCCCTTCCCCCATTTTCTGTGTTTGTTCAATTTTTACCCCTTTTACAGTAGTGTTGGCACCTCCTCCACCTCAGCTTCTCTGTTCCACCTCCTCTCCATCACAAATCCACTGGTCTTCGCCTTTTATTCGTCCCCAACCCTCTTTCACCACCAGCAACCTCGTTATTGGTGTTTTGTCCAGATCTAGTTTTTACAAAGCTAGATCTGTCTTTCTCCATTAGTCCTACCCACCAACGCACCTCACCACCGTCTTCATCGGCCGCTCATCTCTCCATCGAGCCACTCCATGCCGACGCATGTGTCCCACGCGCCAGAGTGTGAGCTTCACATACTGGCACGTGTTCCTCACGCGCCGATGCGTGCCTTCCTTCTACCTTTCCCACATTGTGCTCCTCCGTTGTTGCTACTATTATAGGGTTTTTTGCTTTTTTCTGTTTTTCTGTACTTATTCTTGTTTTTGTTGGGTTGCGTGGGTTTTAGTTTCTCCGTGCCTCTAGAAGTTGATTTAGTAGTAGAGATTTATGCTACATGTTCTTTGGATCTAGATCTTTTTTAACAGTGCCTTTTTCGCTTCAATTTCCTTTTGATAGTTGTTGTTGTTACTTAGCTGGGATTTCGGTAGGGTTGGAGGATATTGTGAGGGTCATTCCCCTATCTGTGCTACTTTTATTAAGGGTTTGGGTAGGGTTGAAGGGTCTTGCAACAATCATGCCCTTGTTTGTGGCCTCTGTTTTAGTGTTAGTACTGCTTTATGCGGCCCCTATTGAGAGGATCACGTCTTTTTTTTTTAATCTATTTCTTACTATTTGTTTATATTTTCTACACTGTTATTTTTACTTTGAGTTTTTTGTTGGGGAGCCTGCCCATTTTTTTTGGTCCCCCACACTCTCTTCTATTAGGTTCATGAGTGGAAAAGACTATTTTTTATAACCTTTTTCCCACTTCAATGAGAGAGGAAAAAAAAAAAGCCACAAAATAGTTTTTCACTTTTATGTCATGTGAGCATACTTTTTCCAAGCAAAAACAAAAAATACTCCTCCCCAAAACACATTTATTTTTGCACAAATCTTGTTACGATTCTAAGTGTCACACACGGCTTAAGCGCAATCTTAAGCACGTGTATATAAGCTCTTAGACACCATCTCATTGCATGTCGGTTTTCAATGGTGAATTCACTTAAAGTTTGTATAGTTTAGACTCAGAAACAGGTTTCACGTCGAGTATGTAATTGAATGGATTGTGATTTTGTGGTCAAGTCACGGAGAAAAAGATCTATAGACTGGATTAAAATGCCTTAATAATGGACTTAACATTAAATTATTGAATACTGATAAGTAAGTGAAGTCGAGCCGCCAAAAGAAATTAAGTACTTTCAAGTTAGTGTCGAAAAAATGGCCCATTGCAGACATCGACTTGCAGGCGGATTTTCAATGGTGATTATATTTCATCAAACTTTCATGGGCAAGTTCCCCATGTCATCATTCTCCTAACTTTCTACACCATTAAAATAATATATCAAACGACCAACAGCTGAGCGTGTTTTCATGTCGAACAACATATTCATTGGGCATTCATTTCAATGAGTTTGAAGCCTTGTTATGCTGTATTGTAGCTGGGGGGCTCAGTTAGACCAAAAAGCCTCTTAATTATGGCTTCCAAAGCAAGCTCAGTATTCTTGCATTTGCTGCTTCTTCTGCTTGTCTCCGGCACTGCAATCTCACAATCGGTAGTCAAGACTCTTCCGGGCTACCCCGGTGATTTACCCTTTAAACTTGAAACTGGGTATGTCTTACTTTTCTCTCCTATATATTAATTGACTGGCGATCGATAATCGATATTCATGGGGCTTTTTATATTTATTTATATATAAATATACAGATACATAAGTGTGGGCAATGTGGAATTTTTCTACTATTTCGTGGAGTCGGAAGGGTACCCAGGAGCTGACCCTCTTATACTCTACATGAATGGAGGCCCTGGTTGTTCCGGTTTAAATGGATTCTTTTACCAGATTGGTACGACTTAAATTACTTCTCTTTCTCTTTCTCTTTCTTCTTCTTCTTCTTCTTCTTCTTCTTGTTTATAGCTCTACACTAAAACATGCTGTTAATGTAGAAGCTTTTTTTAATTTTTAAGAATGTCAGTGAACATGAGTACTTCAAATGATACATACATATGCAGGGCGTGGACTAGTGGTTGGTTTCAGAATTAATTTCCTTTCACTTAGCCGACAAGGCTCTTTGCCGATCCCCCATTTCCAAGGAAAATGACAAGAGGGGTTGGACCTTTATCCCTCGTTTTAGAGGATTTTTTTTTTGTTGGAAAAGTTTACATATTTTTTTGAATTCCTATCTAATTGAAAATGTTTTTAAAATTTTTAATTATGATGATGTGCTCTCAAGGACGAAAACATCCTTAATAAAATATAATAAAAAAATTATAAAAAATAAAACTAAAACTAAAAATTAAAAAAACAAAAACAAAAACAAGAAAAAAATTAATTAATTTTTTTTAAAAAAAATACAACCACTCATTTGGTAAAATTTAAAATTTAAAAAAAAAGTATAAAGAATTTCATTTTCTTAAAAAATATAATTTTTTTTAAAATAAACTACTACTCAATTGGATAAATTAAATTTTTTTTAGAAAAAAAAAATTAAATATTTTTGGTTTTTTTTTTTTTTTAAAAAAATATTTATAAGGGTATTTATGATTTATTAAAAAATTTATAGGTTCATTTTTATCTTTTTTTATGGTATTTAGGACATATTGACAATTATTTAGTAATTTGAAAGAATATTGACACAGTTAAAAATTTAAGCAAACATTGTCACAATTGAAAGGTACTTTGAAAAGGTATGTGAACTTTTTTTTTTGTCTGAAAATGAAAACATTTTCTTAAAAATCAAATAAAATAAAATAAAAAAGGCCAAAGGCCTGATGGTGAAGAAGGCTGACAGCGTCAAAATGATCCTCGCAGGCGGTACTCCACCGTCTCGTTCATCATTGTGGCCTTTGATGAAGAACCTA
Source organism: Betula pendula (assembly GCA_900184695.1). Lineage (NCBI taxonomy): Eukaryota > Viridiplantae > Streptophyta > Magnoliopsida > Fagales > Betulaceae > Betula > Betula pendula. Next base: position 257,003 of record FXXK01001113.1, read on the forward strand.
GCACTGATAAAATGATTGGAAAAAATTAAAAAAAAAAATCTCTGATAAAAAATGCACACTGTAAAAATGTTTGAAAAAAAAAAAAAAATTGATGGAATATTTATAATATTATAACAAATGTTTATATGTTAGAGATTGTGACCTTGATGGGTTGATGTTCGGCTGTAGGCCCATTAAAATTCAATATCACTGATTACACTGGGGGCTTACCAACATTGATATACGAACCAAACACATGGACAAAGGTACACATTATTTAACTAGTACACCAATTTTTGATTCCCATGGTCTGGACAAAATTTTCATTAAACTTTTGCCATTGTCTTACTTTTCCAGACTGCCAACATAATATTTTTAGATGCCCCTGTGGGTGCTGGCTTTTCATATGCAACAACTACGGAGGCTTGGAGCACATCAGACACAAAATCGGCCGCACAAACCTATGAGTTTCTAAGAAATGTGAGTGTCACTGATAAAAAGGAAAATTACTTCTATTGTCTTGGGAGGTTTTCAGTTGAACCAAATTGATTCCAGAAGTATCAAAAATATTTTGAAGATTCATGTGATAAGCTATATGTCTAAAATGGTCCCTATTGTCTAACTGTTTGACAAAAACTGTTAAATGCACTCTTGGAACCATGTTATAACCAATCGCCGATTAACATGTAGCATAATAATTGACTGATGCCACTGAAAACCATGAAAAATTGAAACAATACCATGAATGACCTGCATATTTATTAAAGTAATGCTTGAATATTTACTTTATGTCATTCTCTGAGACCTTCTGATTTACATGAATTAGCTTTTGTATTTTTTTGAAAATAGCAAATAAGCCTCGGTTTTTGTTTGAAAAATAAAAAATCTATTCCACGTTTACCAAAAGAACTTTGGAAAGGATATAGAGTAGATGTTCAAATATTACACTGTTTATTAGTTGTTTATATAATATCTGCTAATATTTACATTTATGATCGATGCAGTGGTTGGGCGTACACCCAAATTTTGTGACAAATCCTGTATTTCTTGGAAGCGATTCATATGCAGGAATAATTACTCCAGTTCTTGCTCAAGATATCATAAATGGTAACTTTCCCCATTGAAGTCAGGCCAAGTGGCAATCTCATTATTAATCCCAATCTTTTTTTATTCACTGGCAGGCAATGAAGCAGGAATTGTGCCTCGTGTGAATCTCAAAGTACATGATCTTATACACATCTTTTTTTCTTTTTTTTTTTCTTTGCTTAATTATACTATATTCATTTTATATTGCAATAAATATAATTAAGAAAAAAGTCCGCTTACCTCCTTCAAGCTATCACCTAATTGATAATGTTCTTTAAACTTTTAATTGTGACAATGTTCTTCCCAAACTACCAAATAATTGTAATATTTCTCCAATGCCAGCAAAAAGACAGAAATAACCCTACAAATTTTTTAATAAGACAAAAATATCCTTATGAACTCAAAAAAAGAAAAAGAAAAATTATTTTATTTTTTAATAAATAACTTTTTAAACGAAAATATTTATAATTTTTTTTTTAATTTTGAATTTGGCCAATTGGGTGGTAGTGTTTTTTTAAAAAACAATTACTTTTTTCAAAAAAAAAAAATAGTTTTAGTTTTTTTTAGCCGTTATGAATTCGAAAATAAATAAATAAATAAATAATTATTTTTTAAAAAACAATTTTTTAAACGAAAATATGTATAATTTTTTAAAAATTTGAATTTGGCCAATTGGGTGATAGTGTTTTTTTTTTTAATTTTTTTTTTTTTTAGCTTTAGTTTTTTTTCTACAATTTTTTATTTTATTTTATTAAGGAAATTTCCGTCTTTAGGGGTACATGACAATAGGTTGGTAGTTTGGGAGGAAGATATTGTCATAATTAAAAGTTTTGAAAAATATTGTCAATTGAGTGATAGTTTGAAAAGGTATATGAGCTTTTCCCTATAATTAATATTGTTAAAAATCATAGCAGGGATTCTCGATTGGATGCCCACATACAAATACAGAACTTGAAGCGAGCACAAGAATAATATATGCACACCGGATGGCTTTGATATCGGATGCCATGTTTGAGGTAGTTAATTATATTATATAGAATACCTTTTAATAAGCAATTAAATTATACACCAAACTATAAGGCCGTAATTCTAATTAAATGATTAAAGTATCATGCATTTTTCATAATTGTTCTTGTTAATTATGTTCTATTTCAGTCAGCCAAAAGTAGTTGCCATGGGAATTACGCTGTTTCGACCAATGCAGACTGCACCGAGGCACTTTCAGCAATAACCCAGGTTAATTTGATGCATGGATTATAATCACTTTTTAAGGATCTTAATCAGATTTTTATCGATTCTATTGGCAGCAGCAAGACTAATTAAGTGATCATTAATCTGGCTATTTAGTGCATTGAGCTAATCAGCGAACAAAATATATTGGAACCCTATTGTGCTTTCATATCACCCAAAGGAAAAGAAGAAGGAGCTCCAAGATCTCTCACAGAAAACTCGGAAAATTTCATTCTACCATCGCCTAGAACCGGTGACTTTTGGTGCAAAGTAACTCTCTCTCTCTCTCTCATGCACTTGTTAACCCTTAATAAGTGAGGCTTAATATGCGAAATATTTAATTAAAATGAGAGGTAATATGATTTGAATTCAGGACCTTTGACTCTAGCAACACGAGCTCACACGTGATCGGGAGTGTAAAAGTGTATGTTGATGAAATGATTAATTAATTTACTTTTTCCTATTATCTTAAGTTTTTTAGATAAGTGATAATTTAATATAATGTACGTCAGAGCCATATATAAGTTATGAGTTCAAATCATGTCTCTTTCATTCACTTTATATTTTCAATTAAATGTTACACGTTTTGGGTCTCACTAATTAAGGAGAAGTGTTAGAATATAAAAATTAAAAATAATTAAAATTAAGTATTTTTTATTAGTTTAAACTTTTGAGATAAGTGGTGAACACAATAATAGTGCATCTAATTATATTTCCTTGCCCTTTTTTATCGCAGAATTTTGATTATATGCTCATGGACATATGGGTAAATTATAAAAGTGTCCAAGATGCACTTCATGTTCGACAGGTAGGTGCTTCTGGAGATTGAGCAGTGAGCATAATGACAGTGTAGTTAGCATGGTTTAATAAAAGAGAAATACGATTTAATATAGACTAATATACTATTTTATAATTACGTAGCAATAAAAATCAACCTTTAAATCAATAAGAGTATGTAAAAAGACAAAATTTAAGAGCTAATTTTTATTTTTTTTGAATAAAATTGTAACCTTTCATTTTACATTATTGGAAAAAAAGAGCTAAAAAGCTCTATGATACCAGAGCATTTTGCTCTGACATTACAGTGTTAAAAATACAACGAGGAATATCCTCCATCCATACCCTGTCTATAACCTGTATAAGTGCCTCTTATTCTAGCTCATGAGCTGCATAATTATTCTCTCTCTTGGTATGACATATCTGCCAGCTCCCAAGTCCTTGAAGGACGATCTTGATATCTTCAATAATCTGTCCATATCTGCTCCAGTTCGGGCTTGTATAGTTGTCTACTAAAAAAATGCATATGCATACTACTAAAACAACACATTTTATAGATGGTTTTATTCTATAAGGTGTTTTAAACCATCTAGAAATATTTTTTTAATGACACTTTTTTAAGAAAAGGTCAAGAATTAAATACATTACATACGGTTTATTACAAACCGTTTGTAAAATATTCAATCATGACGGTAAACCATCATTAAATTTACAGACGGTTAAAAAATGAATAAAGGAGTGCGTTTCGGGCTAATCATGTCCCGATCTAACCTTAGATCTAGTCTGCTGAACAGATCTGCTCCTTTTCTGGAGTTGTTCTTGGGTTAATGGTGGTTGTAGTCATAGACAGTTTTTTAATTGTTAGATGCTTTTGTCCAGTCTATGGCTGTGTAATTTTATAGCGTTTGTGCTATGTTTAATCTGCGGTTTAAGCTTCTATTGTAAGAGCTTTATGCTCCTGATTTATTATTAATGGAATTTGGCAGATTCTCACTCAAAAAAAAAAAAAAAAAAAATTTACAGACGGTTTATCAAACTGTCTAAAATTTAATAATTAAAAAATTATAATTTCAGACGGTTTGGTAAACCGTTTGAAATTTAATATTTAAAAATTATAATTTCCATACGGTTTCAGGAAACAGTAAAAGAAGTCTTTAGGTGCAACATCAGCTTGGAGTACTCAGGCTACACCGCAGATGTCATCCCCTATCACAAAAATCTTACTGAATCAGGCTTGCAAGTTCTGGTTTTCAGGTTCCTATCTCTAAATTCTATAATACCTCTTTAAGTATTTGCCATGCATAAATTATTTGCTCACTCATAATTCTTAGAAATGTATGGAATCTTCTTTGTTTTAATTAATCATCCTTCACATATATTCGTAATAAGAAACATATATTGTTTAATAAATATTTATTATATTGAAAGACTATAACGGTTCAACAAAATATAATTCAATTGATTATAACTATGGTTACATCATTATATATAATTTCAAGTTTTAAAGAGTATATATTTACAAAATTAAATGCTTTATTAACACACGTGTTAAAATAGCATGTTAATCGAGTTGTTTTATTCTAGGACTTACAAAAGTAAACTAATTCACATACAGAGTATCGTTTAAGAGTTAAAGTCACATGATTAGATTATATAGAGAATTCTATGTCCCTAACAAGAACAAATTTTGGTCCTTTTTTTTCTAATTTTCTATTTTTTTTTTTTTGCTCAGAGTGCTGCCAATGGTATTACTAAACTTTTACTATAAATTATTTACAAATTAATATGATAGTCCATGACTCCATGCTATACTTACTCCATCAATTATTAAATAATTAAATTAAATTTAACTAACGTAATAGTACCACGTAAACTGAGATGTCGATTTGTGAGTCCACGTAATATTTACACTAATTAGTAAACAAATATATTTTATTGTAACTGACATAACAGTATTATAAAAACTATCATGTCAGTTTGTAAAAAATTTATAATAAAATTTAGGAAAAACTTCACAAAGAGGTCCCCTGAACTTTCAAGCGATTTGAATAATCCTTCTTAATCTTTGATTTTTCTCAGTTTCACTCCTCGAACTTTCAAATTCTATCAAAAAACTTCCTTCCGTTTGTTTTCACCGTTAAAATTTTTTGAAATTTTCAAAATTTTCCTGCATTTTAAACAAAAAAATTATAAAAAAAAAAATATAAACCCTAAAATAAGAGGTATTTTGAGAATTTCAAAAAAATTTAATGGTGAAAACAGATGGAGGAGAATTTTCTGATAAAAATTGAAAGTTCAAGAGGTGATATTTAGAAAAATAAAAAATTAAAAATATTCTTTAAAACTCGTGAAAGTTCAAAACGTCTTTGTCCTTAAAATTTATAATACTATGGCCCCGTTTGTTTCGACGTAAAATGATTTCCGTCGGAAAATGGTTTCCGGGAAATTGATTTTCAGGAAAATGATTTTCGCCGAAAATATTTTTCGGTGTTTGGCGCGCACGGAAAATCGCAAATATTTTTTTATATTTTCAACCAATCATATTAACCACAAAAAATTTATTTTTTATCACAATTTTAAAAAATTAATATAAATTGTCCCGAAAATGTCTCGGACGGGTCCCTACAAATTGTCCCGGGGAGGTCCAAAAAATGTCCCGAGCGAGTCCCGGGAGGTCCTAGCGAGTCCGGGAGGTCCCGAAAATGTCCCGGGCAGGTCCGAAAATGTCCCGAGCGAGTCCGGGGGGTCCCGAAAATGTCTCGGGGAGATCCGAAAATGTCTCGGGCGGGTCCCGAAAATGTCCTGGGCAGGTCCCAAAAATGTCCCGGGGAGGTCCCGAAAATGTCTCGGACAAGTCCCGAAAAATGTCCCGGCGGGTCCCGGGAGGTCCCGAAAATGTCCCGAGCAGGTCCCGAAAATGTCCCGGGCGGGTCCGAAAATGTCCCGGCAAGTCCCGAAAATGTCCCGGGCGAGTCCCGGGGAGGTCCCGAAATGTCCCGAGCAGGTCCCGAAAATGTCCCGGCGGGTCCCGAAAATGTCCCAGGCAGGTCCCGAAAATGTCCGGGCAGGTCCCGAGGGTCCGAAAATGTCCCGAGCAAGTCCCGAAAATGTTCCGGGTGGGACCCGGGAGGGTCCCGAAAATGTCCCGAGCAGGTCCTGAAAATGTCCCAGGCGGGTCCCGAAAATGTCCCTGGCGGGTTCCGGGAGGTCCCGAAAATGTCCCGGGTGGGTCCCGGGCAGGTCCCGAAAATGTCTCGGGAGGGTCCCGAAAATGTCCGGGCAGGTCCCGAAAATGTCCGGGTAGGTCCGGGGAGGTCCCGAAAATGTCCCGGGCAAGTCCCGAAAGTGTCCCGGGCGGGTCCCGGGAGGTCCCGAAAATGTCCCGGGTGGTCCTGGAGGGTCCCGAAAATGTCCCGGGCGGGTTCCGGGGAGGTCCCGAAAATGTCCCGGGTGGGTCCCGGCAGGTCCCGAAAATGTCCCGGGTAGGTCCCGGGGAGTTCGAAAATGTCCCGGGCAAGTCCCGAAAATGTCCTGGTCGGGTCCCGGGAGGTCCCAAAAATGTCCGGGTGGGTCCCGGGCAAGTCCCGAAAATGTCCCGGCGGGTCCCGGAGAGTCCCGAAAATGTCCCGGTCGGTCCCGGAGAGGTCCCGAAAATGTTCTCGGGTGGGTCCGGGCAAGTCCCGAAAATGTCCCGGGCGGGTCCCGAGGAGGTCCAAAAATGTCCCGGGTGGGTCCCCAGCAGGTCCCGAAAATGTCCCGGGCGGGTCCCGAAAATTTTCCGGGTTGATTCCGGCAGGGTCTGGTGGGTTTTAGCTGTGGTCTACCAATTTGAGAATGTGACGCTTAAACTCGGAAAATGGTTTACGGTTTTAAAAAGAGGAAGAAACCATTTTACGGAAATTAAAGAAGATTTTTCGGTCAAACTGAAAATGATTTCCGTTGACTATTATTTTACGCCCCACCAAACACAAGAAAACACGAAAAATAATTTTTGAAAATCATTTTACGTCGAAACAAACGGGGCTATATAAACATTTTCCTTCGGTAATAGCTACAAAGTTAACTCTGCCTCGCAGTGGTGATCATGACATGTCTATTCCACATATCGCTGTTGAACGATGGATAAATACTTTGGACCTGACAGTTGATACTGATTGGCGACCGTGGTTTGTCGATGGTCAAATCGCAGGGTTAGTTTTTTCAATATATAAATCATTAGCAATTTTTTTTTTTTGTCAACTGTTTTTATCTAGCTAATAAAATGTGCATTATGCTATAGGTACACGATGAAATATACAAATAATGGATACCGTTTGACTTACGCAACAGTAAAGGCAAGAAAAAAAAAAAACTTGAATTATATATGTAGACAATGAATTAAGTAAAGAAAAACTTCACTTATCTCCTAAATTGTCATGCATTTTATAATTCTTTCTCTAAATTTTAAAACCTCTCAATTTAGTGTATTTAAGTTTTAATTTTTTGTAATATCCCCTCTCTGTTAGTCAATTATGTTAAGTCAAACGGTCAAAGGGGTGAAATGACTTTTATGCTCCTAACTTTTTTAAAAAATTACAAATTTACCTTTATTTTCGAATAAAAAATTATTTTAAAAAAATTTTGTTTGGGTCAAGCTTGTGACCCACGCTGACCCACAACGTGACCCAGCGTTGGGTCACGCTGTTGTGACCCAGCGTGGGCCACGACGTGACCCAACGTGGGTCACTTTTTTAAAAAAAAAAAAATTGAAAATTGAAAAATATTAAGGGTAGTTAGGTAATTTAACACCCTTTAGTTATGATTTAACGAAAAATTTTAACGGAGGGGGGACATTGCAAAAAATTAAAAAACTTAAATATACTAAATTGAGAGGTTTTGAAGTTTGGAGAGAAAATTGCAAAAGATATAACAGTTCAGGGGGATAAGTAAAATTTCTCCTAAAAGTAATGGTCCAATATTACACATGTTCCTTTTGATTTATGTAGGGAGCTGGACACTTGCCACAAGAGTACAAACGCAAGGAATGTTATGACATGTTTCATAGATGGATCCACTATTATCCACTTTAGGGCTCTTTTTTTTTTTTTTTTTTTTCTTACATTCTCAATGTTTAAGAGCAAGTGCTATTATGATATAATCTATGTCTACCTCTCGAACTACCAAGGGTATATATATGTGTTTAAGTCAACTTCGGAGTCTTTTATGTAATAAGTTCTCATAAGAGATTTATATTGTTAGGTCTTGAGGCTCCATTAAAATTCTGTGGTTGGGATACATAATTCACATAATTCGATTAAAAGAAAAAAAGCATAAATTCTTATCATTTGAGTATGGACCAACCCTTGAGGATTTTTGGAGATTTTATCTAAATTGAAAAATGTTGGATCAGTGTGAGACTATCAAGTACAATTCAAAAGGCTTTTGAGTCGAATTGGCAAACTATCCTTAGAACACCAACTTGGGTGTTTCATTAATGGCCTCAAAGAAACCATTCACACAGAGGTCTAGGCGGCGCGACCCACAAATCTCATTGCCGTAGTTGGTTTGGCATGGTTGTATGAAGCCAAGCAACAAACCCAATGCCGAAACCTCATGTCGGAATCCGAAGGCCACTAAAGCTTCTGCACATGCCATCGCTTGCATTAGCATGAGCAAAGAGCTGACAAATACAAAACTCACAACGGAAGAAATGAAAGACAAAAGTAAACGGGAGTTGTGTTTTAATTGAGATGAAAAATTCATATCTGACCATAAATGTGCCAAATTGTTCTGGTTGAAGTTTATGGCCAAATTGTTTTGGTTGGAGTTGAAGGATAATATAAGGTAAAAAATTAAGATGGAGTCCATATATTTTTAAAAACTTTAATATAAGGTAAAACCCATTAAAAAGATAAAATTTAAACCAACTTCTAGCAACTTTTTTTTTTTTTTATATGACCGCAAGGGGAGTGAGAGGAGAAAGAGAGATTTGAATTAATAACCTTAATTTTATGAGACATGGTCCCTAGCCAATTAAGCTACTTATTGGGGGCTAGCATCTAGACAATTGATTATTAAAAGAGAAGGTGTGTTACTTATAAATCAAACTCTAGTACTTTTATAAAACAGACAATTACAATTATAAAAAAGACTCTACGGAGGAAAAAAGCTCTCTTCTCTCTCCTGAAAGAAGACAGCCCCCCCCCCCCCCCCAAAAAAAAAATCTTTCCTTTACACCTTTATCCTTCTTCCCTCTTTGGAGAAAAAAAGTATCTCTTCGAAGACACTATCCACCTCTCCAGAGGTTTTGTTCTTAAACAGCAGCCACACCATTCACTTCTCCTTCAAAAGGTAGCCGGCCTCTGCCTCCTCCAACCCATCTCAGTTCAGATTTACCGACATTTTGAAGTTTTTGGGATTTGATTTTTTCAAAATTAGATCTCTCTACTTCAAAAAGCCCCACCACCTCACGTGCCTCCCCATCGACTTCCTCGGCTCCGTCACTCCAAGCCGCCACCAACCACGCCGTTATCAGACGACCACGCGTCGGAGCGTGTCGCCTCTCCGTCTCCACCACTGGTCTCTTGAGGTGATTCCCGGTCTTCCGATGGCCTCGACCGAAGCATACTCTTCACGTGCTGGCGAGTGGTTTGCACGTGCCGTCCAAAAACCGGGATCTCCTCAGCCCAGTCCTCGACCGCTGCTGTTCTTTTGCTGTCTTTTTAATTTCCCCTGTTTTTTTTTCTTGCTTTATTGCTTTCAACTTAACTCGATTTGGTTGGGCATTAGACTCACAGTTCGGGATGGACACCCTTTTTCCGTTGTTTTAAATCTTAGACTATTCAGTTTCTTTGGAAACTGTAATAGATCTAAGTTACTTGGTCAAATCGACTTCTTCGGAAGTTAGACCCCTTCCTTACTATTAGGGGTCTTTGGACTCCCGATGGTTTTATCCATCATATTGGGCCGCGGCTTTCATAGGCTGCATTCCCAGCTGTTTTTTTTTCCTTGAGTTTACTTCTGAACTGTGAGGTGCTAGATGTCTGTTTGAGTTGGGTTTTTCAATTGTTAGCTTTAAGTTGTTACTTTTCTGTTCTGTTTTCCAGAACTTTGTCTTGTAATCTGTTATGTAATTTGTTCATGTTCCTTTATGGAATGAAGGTATGAACGAACGAACTTAAAAAAATAAAAAAATAAAAAAATAAAAAAATAAAAAAAAAACAAAAAAAACTCTAGTACTTTTGACTGTTGTGGGACAAAAGAAGTTTTGTTTTTTTAAGCTACATTTACTCCCCTCAATTTACCTCCAAATTTGCAATGTTTCTTCAATCTTTCATTTTACAATATCCACTCCAATCTGCTATTGGAGTTGAAATGCCCCCCACCGTTAAAAAATTCTGTGTAAGCCAGATGACAAATGCCATCACATGACCCACACATGATGCATACTCATGTAATAAAAATACAACTATACCCATTTTTTGATAAAATAATAATAATAATAATTAATTAGAATAAAAACTTTCTCCTCTCTGACTTGTATCTCACGGCCAGCCCCAGGCCATGCAGGAGGGGGTTTTTTTTCGTTTTTTATGAACTTTTTTTGTTTCATTTTTGTAACTTTTCTCTTTTATACATAGTATTTTTGTCCTTTTAGTCACATGAAATGTCCATTATATCCCTATATTAGGATTTTCTATTAATGAAAATGGAATATTATAACTCCAATGGTAAATTAAGAAAAATATTACAAAATTAAAAGGATAGAGTTTTCCTCCAAACTGGGTTGGAGGAATTTCCTTCAACCCATCTATAAAAATGACAAGTGTCCATTTGCATGTGAGAAGCACATGCATTTTTTATTGCAAGGAAAAGCTGGAAAAAATTTTAAAAAAAGCATGTGCTTATACCAATTTTGTCATTGCAATTAAAAAAGCATGTGCTTCTCACATGCAAATGGACACTGTCATTTTATAGATGGGGTTGGAGGAACTTCCTTCAACTTAGTTTGGAGGAAACTCTGTCCAAATAAAATATTGAAAAACATTACGAGTAAGATATAGTTAGAAATATCAATAATAAAAAAAAAAAAAGCATTATTTAGAAAGAATAAATATAATTTTTTCTCAACAAACTAATAGCAATAACGCAATATGTAGAAGCAAAGCCAAGTAGAACTGTAAAGGGAGAATGGTGACAAGCAAGACAACAAACCTTCCACTTTCAAGCATTAATTAATAGAAAATAATACTTACAAAAAAACAAATAGAAAAAGAAGATAGGACAGTTACTAACCCAATATAAAAATAATACTTAATAACGCACGTGGTTTGTGAGGGTAGGACATTTTCTTCCCATATAAAAATGAAAATTTATGGGCGCGTTGACCAGCAAGTAAGGAATTACAAAATGGAAAAGGAAAAAAAAAAAAACCAGACTTATGGATTGGATGTGATGCTGATTCACCTGTTAGTCTGCAATTAGACATTGAATTACAAGTACAGGTTTATTGTAACGAAACGGTTTTAAGATCCCATCTGTTTACGCGGCATTTAGTTTGAAGAATTTAACATATTGTCTTTCGCATTTACATTTTTTACACGAATTAATGTAATGTTTGAGAATCTTAATTAAGAAAGATTGTTAATGTTTCAGATGATAACCCATGTGGTTTGACACTTAATTATATGCTGACTCATCGTCCAAAGTTTTGTGAATTGTCCCGATGGCCTCCGTCTTTTTCATCATTTTCATTTTATTTTGAAAAATATTATATACTACAGCTACATTTCATCTTCATTTCATTAGACTGACAGTATCTAATTTATCAACTATTTTTAAAATAATAAATAAAGAAATAAAAACAAAAAAGTCACGATCACATCATTCCAATAAAATACAAAAGAATGCCTCATATATTGATTACAAGTACACATTTTACTCCACAACATCCGACAAGCCAATTCTCTCTCATTTTAACATGACCATTTGTTTGGTAAAAACACAGAAATAACCAAATTTCCTAATTGGTAACCACTCAATGTGTGCACATGAACAAAAGTAGCATTTTATAGTATTCACAACAACTTTTTTGTTATTTTTCCTAAACTTAAAAATTTAAAATATTTTTTTGCTTTATTATACAGATACACTCTACAATAGCTTCTTTTAATCATTCCTTATATCAATTAAATATTATTTCTTTACTTTTTCTTTATTTTTTTTTTATCATTTCTTCTTAAACGGCTTGGTTTATTGGGAGGTATAAAAGGAGAGAGTATTGAGTTTTTTTTTATTATAATAAGTATTGAGTTTGTTACAGTGGAACTCAAAGTTTAAGAAACCGGTTGGAAAGCTACTGTAAACTATTTGTTATGATTTTTTTTTTATAATTTTTTATATTTAGAAAATAAAATGAATTATAAGGATTTGCTATAAATGCTCGTAGTGTGTGACCAAATAAATATATTATTATTCAAGTACACTCTTACTCGACATGCCCAAAAAAAGAGTCACGTTTACAAAATCGTACTTGGAACTTGTCAATTGATTGCGGGCTGCGGGTTTTCTCTCTTGACTGCATTATCAACCGCATTTCAAAGCCCATTGTTCGGTTCTAACAACATTTCTTGTCGTCCCTCTGCATTGACTATATACTTCAGAAACTTCTTCAACTCCCCTGTTTTTACCCCCCCAAACAAAAAAAGGCGAACTACTTTGGTCTCTGCTAAACATTGTCTTCTTAGCTATCTAACGCCCTCGACAGCCAAACCTTGAGGTTAGAAGATTATAGAGGCAGCCTGTAAAAAAATGGCGCTCGGCTCCATCAATTATGCGAATACAATGTGTTTGCATTTGCTTCTTCTACTGCTTTTCTCTGTAAATGTGGCTTTCTCTGGCACGCTAGTCACCACTTTACCAGGATTCGACGGCGACCTTCCTTTCAAACTCTATACTGGGTATGTTTTTTTCTTTTTCTTTTTCTTTCTCAAATTTGTGTTGCATTAAAACAAAAAAGAAATGGTTTTCTTTTGTGTTGAATTTTCTCATAATTTCGTTTTTTGGGTTACTTTGATTTTCAGGTATGTCAATATCAGCAATGGTAACGCTGAGATGTTTTACTATTTCGTCGAGTCAGAGGGGAACCCCAAAGAGGACCCTGTTTTGCTCTGGTATAGTGGCGGCCCTGGTTGCTCTGCTTTCAACGGTCTTATTTACGAAAATGGTAACATTTCTATTCCTAATGCTAAACTGAAAAATATGTTTGAGAGAGTGTGATTGAAAATGAACCCATTTGGACCGTCAATATTGTATAATCTATGTGGACCCACATAGGTTTGAGATGATGGATTTGATCTGGTCAGTTTCTATGACTATGGGTGTAACAACCAAGGAAAAGTATTAGTCGCATATGCTATATCACTCTAAAATTATTAGTTAATTTTTAAAATTTATTTAAAATCTAATTTTACCTAGTAATTAGACAATGTAAGATTTAACACTCATAACTATCTTTATAAATCACACACTCTATATAGGCTATTCCTTAGATTTCCAATATAGGACCAAAGTGTTACAATGAGAATTTTTTTTTATATATTTTTTTATTTTTATTTTTATTTTTGGCCAAAGAGACTACACATATCTAACCCCCGTTCCACATTAAATGGTTAGATTATTAAAAAAAAACTTATGAGTGATAAGTCTATTTCTTATTAGATGAGATTGTGCTTTATAAATAATTCTATAAAGCTTTAAATTGATAATGCGGATGTAGTTAACGCTGTTTTTGGTTCATTACAACATAGCTAAAAGTTCCCATTCAACCCTAGACTTGTTTAAAGATTGAAATTTGACCAGTGGGTTCACCGGTAAGCACCAATGGAGCCACCATAGGTCAACTCAATAGATTACCATATTATTGTACCAATTTTAGTCAATTTCATCAAATTCATCTAACTTTATTCTACACCCTTTTCCGAACAAGTAGAACTCATTATAAGGTGGGGTTTTCCTTTAATTTCCTAAAAACTACTGGCTTTTTGGTAAAAACGGAACAGGGGACTCACCATGTTGAAAATGAAATAAATAACTCTACCAATAAATTTCTTGATACTTATAATAAATATTTCCTAATTAGAAATACTCTTAATTATCTATTTTAACCATACTTGTAGGTCCATTAGCTTTCAACATGACAGATTTCGCAGGGGGTCTACCTCAAACATATTATTATCCGTACTCATGGACAAGGGTTAGTATATCACACTTTTTTTTTTTTTTCTCATTTACTTTTATTTCCCCATGAGCTCAATCTAATTAATTTGATGTTTTTTTTTTTTTTAATCTTATTGAATAATGGTGGATAATTTCCCAGTCTGCTAGCATATTATATGTGGATGCACCTGCTGGCACTGGTTTCTCCTATGCTAATGCTGATGAGTTCCCTGTCACAGACACAAAAACAGCATATCAAGTGAATGAGTTTCTAAGGAAGGTGAATAACAGTATATTTCAGTCTTCCATTAAGAGAAAGAATTTGAATATTAACAGTTGATTATGTCTCATATTTCTGTGATTAAAAAAAAAAAATCTTACTGTTGTTGAGAAAAGGTAATGGTGATAAAAAATACTTCAATGTGTTTTCTGAATTTTAATGAAATTGGGACGCCCTAATTTTAAGAAATCTCAATCTATTTTCTAGACCTGCGAGTCAAACGGATAGAGATTTTCAAAGATTTTGCTGTCTGAATTGCAAATGTGAGAAAGTCTTAAAGGAACCACATGTCCGAACAGATTTCGGGTATCCACTATCCTATCCGGACAAGTAAATCTTAAAAGAATTTTTTTACATTTATTGTCTAAATTACTAGCAATTTATTGCTAGAATCTAGATCCGAGGCAAACATTGTTGGCTGTGATAAATGTAACTAAAGTGGTAAATAGTGTCATGGAACATTATTATATATATTTTTCTTTACTTATATTTTGAGTTGTAAATGCAGTGGTTCATTGAACACCCAGAATACCTGCTAAATCAATTATTTATCGGGGCTGATTCTTACTCAGGCATATCCGGCCCAATTGTTGTTAAACAAATAATTGATGGTAACTTTTTTATGATCTTTCTCTTGGAAATAAATTTTTTCTATACTTGCAACCAATTTCAAAATAGATGTGACTCATAAATTAAGAACTTGTTTGGCAAAAAATATTTCAGATAATGATGCTGGGGTTGTACCACGCCTGAATCTCAAGGTACTTGTTCGATTGCAGAACTTGAACATTGATACATTACTTTAGGCCATGGTTTTTGTGATTAATTATGACTTGAAAAACTGTTTGTTTGAAATGGTTTCAGGGGTATATTCTTGGGTGCCCTCGAACAGATACGGATATTAATGAAAATTCAAAGATAATATATTCCCATCGCATGGGGCTTGTATCAGATGAACTCTATGAGGTAATTTGAATGTACATCTTTAAATATTTCCAATTTTTAATCTAATATATTTGAGGGTGGCAATTCATGTTAATGTGTTAAATTCGGATTATGTCAAGATATGGATATAAGTTTATATAGGTTAACTCTAACCTGATCTATTTAATTAAATGAATTAAATTCTTCAACTCTAACCTGTTAATTTTTTGTTGGGTTTGCGGGTCGTGTAAAAAATTGAACATCCTAAATGTTGTATGTCGAGTTCAAGTTATGTCGAGGCATAGCTATAAGACTATATAGGTCAACCATAACCCGAGCCATTTAATTAATCGGGCAAGACTTCTCAACCCTAACCCGCTAATTTTCTGTTGAGTTTGTGTCAAATTTACTAATCATATCAAAAATTGCAGCCCTAATTCTACTTTTAAGGGAGTTCTTTTATTCATGTAAAAAACATTGGCTTTGTTATGTTTGTCATGGTGAAACTTGAAATGGTTCGTATATGATTTTGTAGGCAGCAAAAGAAAGTTGCAATGGGAGTTATTCTAGTGTGACTACATCACAAGCACAATGCTATGAGGATCTTAAATTAATCACGCATGTAAGAGAGTTGATTCTTTTTCAAATTTTCATACATGTTATTTATAAGGATTTTATAGAAATCGAACACTGACAGCGGATGATTCCCTGAACTTTTTAGTGCACTAAGGAAATAAACAAAAATCATATTCTGGAGCCTAAGTGTACCTGGGCATCCCCAGAACCATATGGGGAATCTGTTCGAAGAGCTCTTGAAGAAGAAGACGCTAATGGCGGTTTAGTCCTGTCACCCTCAAACACTGATTATTTTTGCCATGTAAATCTCTCTCTCTCAAATTTACATTTGCAGTGTACCAAAGTTTATAATGAATTGACCCAATTTTGCAGACCTTTGGTTATGCACTCTCTTACTTGTGGGCCAATGATCAAGGTGTCCGAAGTGCTCTTAATATCCGAGAGGTATTTGACTCCCGTAAATAAAATAAAAAAATGTTACACGTACTTTTAAGTATTTACTCTATGATATGACAGCGAAAATTACCATTAAATTTTGAATATGTTAATTTAAATACTTTCAATGACAATTTTTACTTTCTCTTTTGACTACTGGAAATATTAATGGCGGAGCTTACATATCTTTGTGACTGCAATCAGGGAACAGTACAAGACTGGAAGAGATGCAACAAGAGCATATCATTCAAATCTGATGTCTCCAGTGTCATTGATTATCATAAAAATCTCAGCACAAAGGGATTGCAAGTTCTAATATACAAGTATATTGCTCAAAACTAGCTACTCCAATACTCTAATATTTTTTTTTTTCTTTTTTTAAACCAGAGACAGAACAGGGGGGCCATGGCCTCCCGGTTTCGAAAATTTTTCTTAAAATATTTATATCTAGTTATATATATATTTGGGTCTAAAAATTTGGTTTGGCCCCTCATTCATAATTTGATTCTCAGATGAGAAATCTTGATTTCGTCTCTGTTTTTGACTGATTAATCGGATTTGAAACATTCACCACTAAATTTTCAGTCTTACGTATATAAGTAGTGATAATTGAAGATTATATATGGATGTTAACATAAAATTTTTTTCAAATTTTGCTAAACAATATGGTTTTGATCTTCTTTTTCCCACAGTGGTGACCATGACCTAGTAATCCCAAATATTGGTACGCAACAATGGATCAAGGTGCTAGGTTTAACCATAGTTAATGATTGGCGGCAGTGGTTAGTGGATGGTCAAGTTGCAGGGTTAGTATTTAACCTTCTGATCTATCATGATCTAGCTTTTTCATATTATAAATGCTCACAAATTAATAATTGTTATTTTTTTTTTAATGTAGATACACAATTAAATATTCAAGTAATGGATACCGCTTGACCTATGCAACTGTCAAGGTAAGAAGCAAAAATAGAACAAAAAATAGGCTTAATTAAGAAATATTGAAACCCTGATTAATTATCTTTTTTTTTTTATTATTATTCAAATGATTAATTATCTTGTTGGTTTGCACAGGGAGCGGGTCACTCACCTCAAGAGTACAAGCGTAGGGAATGTTTTGACATGTTCGATAGGTTTATCCATTATTATCCACTCTAATTAACACCTCCGGCTCCAAGATTTATGAGTGGTTTAATTTACCCTCCTATGCTAAATTTTGTTCATCTTGTAATTTTGTACTACTTCATAAATAAGAATCCATTCACGATCTTTCTCAACTTGCTTCCTAAATTCTTCATATCTCTATCCTTTGTTTTTTTTTTTTTTTTAAAAAAAAAAAAAAATTTGCCATGTGCTAAGTTATACTAAGGGGTGGCAATTCGTGTGCGTATGTCGGGTTCGAATCGTGTCCATGGATGGGCATAATACTATATAGATCAACTTTAATTTGACTCATTCAATTAAACGGTTCAAACTTCTTAATCCTAACCATGTAATTTTGTATTGGATTCGTGTCGGGTTCACAAATCATGTAAAAAATTATCTATCATTATGTCACGTGTTGGATTCAGATCGTGTTTAAACATGTTTATAAGACTATGTAGATCAATTCTAACTTGACTTATTTAATTGAATGGGTTAAACTCTTTAATCTTAACCCTTTAATTTCGTATTGAATTCATGTCGAATTCACAGGTTGTGTTAAAAAACTGTCGGCCTTAGTTATACTAGTGTTACAAGGTTTTATACATATGTGGCATTTTTTTTTCTACTAAAATTGTAATAGAATACAGACGAAATCATCTAGTTGATAATATTAGAGGATGTTTGGTGTCCTATCCAAGCATCCAATTCTATCCAACTTGCCTTTTTTTAAAAAAAAAAAAAAAAATTTACTCATGAGTTAAATGCACGGAGCAAGAAAACAAGCATTTTCCTATTACGGTTAAAAAAGTAAAGTTGGAAACTACATAAGTGATTTGATAATGGCTGAAATCATAGGGTACGATCCAAAAAAATCTTCTTTTTTTATTGATTCCCTTTCACAAATATGTTAGGTTTTTTTTTTTTGAGATAAATAAGGAAAGGGGGAAAAAGGTTCAAGGTGACCAATATGTTAGGGGTTAAAGCAGTTAGTTTGTGTAACTGACACAGGATTTTCATCATTTTAAGGAAAAAAAATATTAGAAATTACATTTTCATCTTACAATTATTTCACAATATTGATCATAACTAATCTTTGAAATTTTTTTAAACAATAATTGGTTGAAATGATCACGCCAATATTATAAAATAATTATAAAATAAAAATATAATTTTTAACATTACTCTTTTATAATAGTTAATGAGCAATCTTGGTAGAAGTTAGCAATCTTGTGAAAAATCTTATGGGCAAGAATTGAATTATCATGAATCGATCTACCTATGAGAATTGTAGATTAATTTGGAGAGATAATTTTGTGCAGCAGAGGCTTAAGGTGGTTTGCCAAAATCTTAAAAATAATTTTGAAAGTAAAATTTGCAAGGCTGATAGGCCTGAATTGGGTCACTTTGGAATGGTTATCGACCTTGGGAATTAAAGCTATGTGTGTGTGTTTTTTTTTTTTTTTTTTTTTGGGTATATATGTGTGTATGGTTGAATCCTTGAGAAGGAATCCCTTTATGAAGAAGGCCTGGACAAAATTGATTATACTAGGCTTTATGATTGCCAGTATGTGATTTTAAGGGGTAGAGTGTAATTTATTGAAAAAAAAAAAAGGACATGGAGACAGTAAACACGACCAACCAATTTATGTATAACGAGCAGGTTAGTGTTAATAGGAAGGTAAAATTGTTCTTGTACTTTTTTTTTCTATTTTTTTTTATAATTTTATTATTATATTAACACTAATCAGCTCTTCTTTATTTTAATTAAAATGGAGAGAATCCTTATGTAGCACCTTGTTAGGGTACAAGTAAACTCCAGATGTAGTGGTGGGTACCGAGCCTCTTGGCTCGGAAATGTGTGATTCCCGACCACCTAGGCGAAGCCGACCTCCGCCATTTCTGACAGATGTTGAAATTTTGGGTTGGGTCAGGTTTTTTGGTCGGCATCCAAGTTAGCAAAAAAATAAAAAAAAAATAAAAATTACAGCTGATTGGGTTGGGCCTGAACTTCCTGAGATATTTTTTATGCTTTTGTTACGTTTTATAAATGAATGGGCCATAAAAACTGGGCTTCTTTTCATATTTACATTAACAATCCAGATTGTCTTTTGTTATGCCACACATAAAAATTAGTCATGCACAATAAAAAAAAAATTACATCAAAACCACTAAACCAGCCAGCATAGAAATCACAACATTAAAAATGCATCACCAACCCTTTGCGGGGGTGTAGGTGTGGCTCCGCCAACCCTCTTCCTTTTTTTTTTTCTTTATTTTCAGATTTTATCTTTTAATAATTAAAAATTATTATTTTATACTGATGTAGCAAAAATGCTGATTTGGCATTAATTATAAACAATTTTGGACTCAAGGACTCGAATGAAAAATTTGAATACCTTTAAGAGTTAAAAGTCATATCTAGAAGCCAAAAGAGTAAATTAAAAATGGTGCAATTGCTTATTAAGTAAGTATATATTTACCAAAAAAAAAAAAAAGGGAAGTTGTCACATGGTCATATGTACCTTATCATTTTTAATTGTAATGATCCAACCACCCGTCCCTTATAATAACCCATGACTCCGCTTTTCAAACATGAAGGATCTTTATATTAGTGAGATCAAGTAGGTGTCCACATTAAAAAATAATAATAAAAAAAAAAGAGAGAGAGAGAGCAAATAGGCACGTGGTCCTATTATAATAATTAATTGAATTAGAATAACAGCTGAGTTGGAGTTCAGACAATCTGAGCAGTACAGGAGAAGGGAAGATTGCTCAGGAAAAAATAAAATAAATAAAATAAAATAACAACAACAAACAGCTAAAAAAAAAAATAAATTGAAAGGAAGATAGTTATCCAATTACGTAGCCCAAAGAGTCAAAGACCAAAAAAAAAAAAATTCTTATGATATAAATTATCTATTCCCATTTTGTCCTTGTATCAAACTATAACAATAGGTCATAAAAAGAGATATATTCTTCTTACAAAATAAAATAAAATAAAATAATAATAAAAATAATAAAAATCTTTCTCGACCTATAACCCCTTTCTCATAAAAAGGAGAGATACCACTAATTAAAAAAAAACAATTATAGTACTTTTATATATTGGCCCCTAAATTTTACTGTTATTTCAATCCCTAAGATTTATTATATTGGGATTAAATATCATCCCTCCCATTAACGAAAGTTATTACTCCATGACCAATCCGACACTATCTACTAGTGCTAAACTATTATAGATTTGATTACATGTGCTTTTGAAAAGGTTAAGTGTGATATAATAATTGACTTTTTTCTCATGTTTAAGATTGATGGAATTACCTCAGCTTAACCCCAAATTTGCCGTTGTTGCTTCGGTGGGCTCAGCTGAACAACAACGCAAAGAATTCAAATGTCACTGGTGGGGAAGATGCATGGAATTGGAAGGTTTGACGACTTTCTGCTTTTGTGGTAGCTGCTGGAAAATATTTCAATAATAATTTTTAACATCTCATGATTCACATTTCACACTAAAGAGATAGAGACTGAGGTTGAGGTTGAGGTTGAGACTGAGACTGAGACTGAGGCTGACACATTCTTAAGTCTTACCTTCATATCCTTGAAATCATAAATTAGTGAAGG
Organism: Betula pendula; assembly: GCA_900184695.1. NCBI lineage: Eukaryota > Viridiplantae > Streptophyta > Magnoliopsida > Fagales > Betulaceae > Betula > Betula pendula. The sequence goes on from FXXK01001113.1 coordinate 278,250, forward strand.
TAAAATTATTCTATTGGTACATGTAGTTTGACCTTGAAATGAATACATTTTTACGATTTCAAAATGAAATTTTAAATTTTAATAGTCTAACAAAATAATCCCCATGTACCAATTATTTTGGTCTATTTTTTCACAAAGTCCTTATGAAATTATAAATGTATTCTTAAAAAAAAAAATTAAAAAAAAAAAACAAAGGCAAGGGAAAGAAAACAAATTGTTCCTATTTTGGGTGGTGGTCCCCCATTCCTCCAGGAGGGGAACTAGAAAACTTGATGTGGGGAGAGCAAAACTATGAAAGCGTCCATGCCCCCATCTTTGAAGGCTGGTTTTAAGGGTGGCCGAATAATCATAAATTAAACTTTTGGAGCGGTTCGGGACCCTTTTTTGGGAAGTAGTTGAATCAACTCCTAGTGCCATTGACAATGGTTCGACCATTCTTAGAATCAATTTTTGGAGTGGCTGAACCAACTCTATTGGCCAAACACCCTCATGCTATTAGGTGGTTCTAGAGGTTGTCAACCACCCCATTTGGCCCATTCTAGGAGTAATCGATCACCCCAACCCATTTTTATTTTTTAAAAAAAATTTAAGAGTAAAATTATAATTTTATAAGGAGCTATATCGAAAAATGGCCAAAATTTGTTTGAAGAGATTATTTTATTATAGAAACATACCACATGTATTAATAAGTTTATTTTAAAACCACGTAAATTTATTTATTACAAGCTCATACCATATGGACCGATTTAACAATCTTTCCATAAATAAATGCAATAAAATTTCCTGTTGTTTTTTGTTTGTCTTTTCTGCATGCTTTCTCGTTTTTTTCGTTGAATAAGTACGTATACTATTTTTTTTTTTTTTTTTTTTTATTAAAAGAGACCCAACATAAAAAAATGCTCTGTTCTTCGTTTTCAAGCTTCCTTTCTCCTACTGATCTGCTGGCTGCTGAAGAAAGTTTGATGAGTTTCAACAGCTACAAACCGTCCAGTGTGTAGAGTTCTTTGAATGTTCAGTAAATGCAATGCTGACTGTGAGACTGAATTACAGATGACTTATATATCCAGACCCCTGCACCTAACTGTCATTCATCAAAAGGTCATCGCACGTGCCTAATTAACCCTTAATCACTCACTAACCCATTAATTAGTAACATATAAAACCTTTCACACTTCTTAAAATCAGATTCCCATGCTACAGAGTCCCATCAAAGATTTTGCTCGTTTTTCCGATCCTTTTCTTGGTTTGTGGAGCCATCACTTACCAAAAAAAAGGGGTTCGAGGAAAATGCACAAAGTTTTGTTGAATTCAAGTAGTTTTCATAAGATGTGCTTGAGTATAGTACTACTTCTCTTTCTGGGTTTCTCTAGCATTGCGGCGTCTCAGTCGATCATTGAATATCTGCCGGGATATCCCGGCAAGCTCCCCTTCACACTTGAAACAGGGTAATCAAATTTATTTATTTATTTTGTTTTGTGTATTAATTCTTTGCATTTTCTTGTCGACTTGATAGTGAGATAATTAAAATTAACATGAAGGATTATGGGTTTTTGTAATTAGATACATTGGAGTAGGCGACACTGATGATGTGCAGCTATTTTACTACTTCATTGAGTCCGAGAGGAGCCCTATTGAAGACCCTCTTGTACTTTGGCTCACCGGAGGGCCCGGTTGTTCCGGCTTCTCCGCACTTGCTTTTGAAATCGGTAAATTTTTTTTATTATTCTACATATAATGCTGCCTGTCATTCAGTTTTTGGCAAAGCACAATCGACTATAGGACCTGAAGTTTGACAGGTAAAAAAATAAATTAAAGAAGAAGAGAAGAATAGGGTAGGGACTATGTGCATTCACATCTAACTCATAAAATATTTAGTTAAAATTTAGCACAAAACACAATTTTTTTTTTTTATTGAGAAATGCTGCTCAGTGTGCTCACTATTTTCTGTTGTTTATTTGTCAGCATTCTCTTTGTTGTCCTGTTTTCAATTTTTCATTTCTTTAAAAAAAAAAAAACAAGTGGATGTGAATGTGCTACATAGAATGAAAATACTGGAAGATGGACAACAGAGAATGCTGAATAACATTTCTCTTTTCTATTTTAATATCTACATTTCGTTCAACATTTTAGCAATTTTCTTTTACTATTCCATTTAAAATATTTTTCTTTATCTATTTTCACTAATTTCAAAGAGGAAAGAGAATCAGATTGATTTTTTTATTTTTATATAAATTGAACTTATACATTGTTGAGCTACATTACTCTGTACTATAATAGCTAGCCAATTCTTTAGCCAAAATAGTTAGCTAGATGGGAATATTTTTTTATTTTTTATTTTTTTAGAGGTATCAAAAGATTATTTTGGTTAGCCCAATATAAGTGCTCTGGGCTAAAGATTGAAAAGCATAATTGATTAAGACCATAGAGGTCCCTCATTTGAATCTCTCATGAAAGAACAAAATGTGTGGTATCGAAATGTTGGCTTTGTGCCAAAGTAGGTTGCTAGAGATAAAATTAGGGCTGTTGGGGCTTAATTTTAAAATTTGTGCATAATTCGAGACACAATCGAGAAAATGAGAACATAGGTCTCCTAGAGACCATGGTGCCCATTCTTAGAGCCCCTAGTTGTGTCTATGTCTGTGAAACAAAATCGACATTAATATGTGGCTCAAATTTAGCCTTGCCCCACTCCAATCAAGAAAAAAGTTAAAAAAGTATATATGATCAACCTAATTGGGTAACAAGTAGTAATTTGGTTGAAGACATCTTTAAAATTCTTCTGTTGTGACCCTCGGTTACTTACCCAAAAGTGACTCTTGTTTTGTCATTAGGAGGAATTGAGATTTCTAGTAATTAATTGTCCAAAATTACTAGTAAATTGGCCAAGCAACTAATATGAAAGAATTTATGTGGAATTCAGATACTTTAATAGGTATCTGAATAATTCAAAATTTATTTAAATAGCTGAATCTCACAAAGCTCTTATCACAATAACTATTTAGAGCATCTCCAGCAGAAGAGGCAAATCACCAATAATAGTCAAATTTGACTATTATCAGCTATTTTTTGTTTCCAGCAGAATAGCCACTTTAGCCTATTTTCTTAAAAAATGAACAGTAAATAGGCAACTCAGCCTATTTACTATTCACACTACAAAAAATATTTTATTATTTTTTCTCTCTCCTCTCTCTTTCACGTCTCTCCTCTCTCCCACGCAGTCGCTGTTCACAGTCTCCTCCTCATCTTCCCGTTCCTCTCTTCTACAATTTTTTTTTTTTTGGATGAATTCTTTTGCAATTCAAACCAAGAAAGTAGAGTTTGAGAGAATCACACCCAGTCAGAGAAAGGGATGGGAAAAAAAATCATCAATTTGGGAAATTTCTAGTAATTTCATTGATTTAATGTTAGGGAAAAATTTACATCCGGCTTTGAGAGATTGCTGGGTGGTTGCTGGGATTTTTGGTGGGGTTGAATCTTGATTTTTTGTGGGTTGGAGATGAGAGAGAGAGAGAGGAAGAAAAAAAGAAGGGAGAAGTGAGAGATTGCTGGGTGGGTTGGAGACGAGAGAGACCAGAGAGAGAGAGGAAGAAAAAAAAAAGGGAGAAGTGAGAGATTGCTGGGTGGGTTACTGGGTTGGAGACGAGAGAGACCAGAGAGAGAGAGGAGAAGAAATCGGAGGGAGAAGTGAGAGAAGGTGAGAGAGAAGTGAAAAAAATAATAAAAAAAGATTAAATAATAATATTTAAATAAAATATAGAGTGAAATAGATAATCTGTTGGAGTTTGTGTTGAAAAATAAATAGGTAAAATAAAAAAGAAAGCTTTTTGAGTAGTTAAAATACCTATTGCCGCCGGAGATGCTCAGAGACAAATGTTGCGGATCCCCATCCCATGTGAAGTCCACAAATATTTTGGGAGTAGTCTTATCACACTAAAAAGAAATTGACGTTGGATTAAATTTTAGACAAGCAAAAGGACAAATTTTCAAGGGAGTGGAACCCAGGCTCGTGGCCTTGTTTGGTTACTTCAAAAATAAAAACACCTTTTTTTTTTTTTTTTCTCTCAAAATCAGGAACAAACAATTGAAAACAACAATACTTTTCAAATATGACTTTCTAAAATCTATTTATCAACTTTTATATCACATCAAAACACTTTTTTAAATCAAAACTATTATCAAACATACTCCTACTACGTCTTGGGATTTTGGCCCACAACAAGCAGTATTAGTGGGTTGGTCGTCTTCTATGTACTTGGCCCATGGCACCATGGCCCATGGGTGATATAATAAAGGTTAGATTTTCTTTTTTCCTTAGCATATATTAATACAAAAAAAAATATAAAAATAAAAAATAAAAATTGGGTTTTGTTCCTTTCCCTGTTTTTTAGGCCTACAAAAAACAGGCTTTTTTTTTCTTTTTTTTTTTTAAGGCCTGCGACTTGATTTATTTACGAACATTTGGTTGAATATTGGAGCAGAGAAAGGAGAAATGAACTCAATTCACAGAGAATTATGTTCGTAGCAAAAAAAAAAGAACCAAATTTTCGTAACAAAAAGAGTTCTGATACTATTGTCCTTTATTATATTTATTGAAAATAGGATTTTAATTAGCTGTATCACATTTGCTTCACAAAGATTATAATCAACGAGCTTTACTCTTGGTGCAGGTCCATTGACTTTTGATTATGCAACTTACAATGGGACTTTGCCATCTGTTACACTGAACCCGTACTCATGGACTAAGGTGCATAACTTCATACATTTCATGGACCCTTCCTGGATTACTCATCAAATGTTGATTATGCAACAATGCTGTATTTGTTTTTTTTTTTTTTTTATAATTTTGTTTTGATTCCAAATCTAATATAAGTAATTAATTAATTAATTAGGTAGCGAACATCATATTTATTGATGCACCAGTTGGAGCTGGATTTTCATATGCAACAACCTCATCTGGTTATTACACCACGGACACAAAATCAGCTGCTCAGACATATCTTTTTCTAAGGAAGGTGAGATTAGAGGAAGTGGATATTTATTTATTAAAATGTCGATTTATTTGTTATATTAAAGTGTTAAATATCTAGTTATCCTAAAAATTTAAAATCATAGAAAATTGTTGATTTAATAATTATTTAATTAATATTTTAACACTTTCATTCACGTGTGGACTCAAACTTTCTTTAAATAAATATCTATTCGATTAATAAAAAATAATTAATGTAATCATTCAATTAACATTCTAACGTAAAGTGATTGTTTACAGTGGTTGCTTAATCACCCAAATTTTCTTGGAAATCAACTATATATCGGTGGTGATTCATATTCCGGCCTCATTGTTCCTCTGCTCATTCAAAATATACTGAAAGGTATTAGAAAAAATTTACGCAGATATATTCTTTCTTTGTTCAAAAACAAACATTTGTGATTTAGTAAAGTCTGATTAATTATAAGCTTATCTTTCGGTTTATGCTATCATACAGGTCTGGAAGACGGGCTCAGGCCAAAAATGGAACTTCAAGTACGTGATCTAATTATATAACTCCAATCTTTTTCGTAATCCTTTATCTCATTTTAGTAATTAGCGGCATTTTAAAAAAAAAAAAACAAAACAAAACAAAACAAAAAGAGAAAAACGTTGCTAATTTAGGGGGTTTAATTTCTTATTTCAGTATGAAAACGTCACTATTGTATTCAGTGGCATTTTTAAAATGCTGCCAATATGTAATTCGTGATTTTTTAAAAGAGTAATTATATATATCACCCTCCATGTCTACCTTGTGTTAACCAGAAATGATGTGACTTTTAAAATTACTATTGAATTTATTATCGATGATTATTGACTTTTTATCTAATGGTGATTTTAAAAGTCACGTCACTTTTAGTTGACACAAGGTAAACATGGAGGGTAACTTGTATCATTACTCTGCTTTGTGATGTTACGTAATTTTTTTTTTATTTTTTCTTTTAAAAAAAGGAATTTATATTTTATATTTGAAAATTTACAATTTATTTTTTCATCATTTTGTGTTCTTGGCAATCACTAAAGAAGTATTGTAAATTATTTTGAATTGTAACAGGGATACTTGCTAGGGAATCCGGTGACGGATTCTTACACCGATGTAAACTTCAGGATCCCATATGTGCACAGAGTGAACCTTATCTCAGATGAACTCTATGAGGTGATTTAACAATATTAATGTATAATTTGCTTTACTTTTAATTGGTGTCATGTCCTCATGGCATGTTAATGGTGAACGTATCGAACCATCCGAAAATCTTTGTCTTTATTTTCTCTATTTCCTCCGCTATTTTCTTTATTTTCCGTATATATCATTAGGAATTTCTTTGGATGTTACTCTTAACACTTCGAATGTGTGTTCTTCTCCAGGATGCCAAATTGTATTGCTCTGGCGATTATGTCAACGTAAATATTAACAACACACTATGCGTGACAGCTCTTCAAGCAATCACAGAGGTTAATTATAAGGATTAGTACTACTTCTTAATTTGGTTTTGCTGATGAATGTTGTGTCTAAAATCTAAAGGGCTTTGAAAATTAATTTCCATTTAATTTTGCAGTGCCTTCTACAAATAAACCTTTGCCAGATTTTGGAGCCTCAATGCGCTTTTGCATCCGGAAAACCAAAGGAGATAGAATGGGATTTGAGAGCTCAGGAATCAAGAACCATGAATTACCTCCTCTCACAAACTGTACTTCCTGAACTGCGGTGTCGGGTAAACCAAAACGTCCTTTTTTTATTGAATGAGTAATGTTAAAAATTATATTTTTTATTTCATAACTATGCCATACTATTGATGTGACGGTTTCAACTAACCCTTAAGGTTTTTTTTTTTTACTGAATATGGTTGTTTATGTTTGCTACATTATATATTCTTGAAATGTACAAAAATTCAGGAATTTGATTGATTTATTGTCTCTAGGGCTTTACTTATGTGCTCGCTTATAAGTTGTTGAATGATGATACTGTCCGAAGTGCTCTTCAAGTTCGAGAGGTATGCAAGTTGTAAGAGTGGCTTCACCTTGATTGAAGAAAAAAAAAAAAACCTACAAATTATGATTTAATTTTATTGCATCTATCAGGGAACCGTCGAAACATGGAAAAGGTGCCCTAGAAATTTTTCGACTTATACAGCAGATGTCACAAGTAGTGTCGCAATTCAAAAGAATCTCACCGAGACGGGTCTCCGAGCTCTGATATACAGGTTCTACTTTAATACTTCTCTCATAAAAACTTGCTTATCTTCACTGATTAACTAAAAGAATTTAACATTTAATTAATATTTTGATACTTTTAATCACTTGGGGCTCAAACTCACATTTAGAATGTGAAGTTAAATACGTAAAATATTCAATTGAAATGTAAAATGAATTATGAAAACAAGATTCAAAAGACTGAGGAGGACGTTTGTTCTCATTTTTAAATGTAAATTCTTCCCTTTAATTTGCAGCGGCGATCATGACATTTCTGTGCCATATGTTGCTACACTTGCATGGATAAAAGCTCTTGGTGTGCCTGTTTGGGATGAATGGCGTCCATGGTTCGTTGATGGTCAAATTGCAGGGTGAGCACGTAGAACTTTTAGGATTTTTCATGCATTACTTCAAGAAAATTATTAGTCGCTTATTGATTTTTTATATCTCACGTTTGCAGATACCAACAGAAGTACATGAATGATCACTACCGCTTGACTTACGTCACTGTAAAGGCAAGAAAACAGAGAATTAATACTTCACTTTTATCTTTATTTTTTAGGAAATTTTCACTTAATTATATTCACGATCTTTCGTCACTTTTGAAATTATATTTTTCAATTTTAAAAAGTGTTAATTTAAGATTATTATCTTTCAGAAGTTTGTAAAATCAATTCTTATGTCCAAATTCAGAGTTAAATCCTAATGAAAAAAGTGAAATCTTCAAAATATTTCGTCTTTTTTGTTTTGTTTTAAATTTTTAATTATTAAATCAAAAAAATTTTGTAATTTTATAAATATTTTGAAAGTATTTTAGAGATTTCATTCATCAACCATTTGATTTAATAATGAATTTTAACGGAATTGTTGGCATTACAAACTTTTGAAATATGGTAATCTTAAATTAACACTTTTTAAATTTTAAAAATATAATTCTAAAAATGATAAAAAAAAAATTAAAGTAGCAGGTAAAGTTTTTTCTATTTTTTATGATATTCACATGATTAATTAAAATAAAAGTACAATTAATCATTAATATACCATAATATATACAGGGCGCAGGTCACACAGCCCCAGAGTACAAGCACAAGGAAACCCTTGCCATGGTTGATAGATTTTTTGCTCGTTATCCTATTTAATTTTATTGAGTTCAAGGCAGAAGCTATTGTGTATTTTCTATTTTTGTCTGGAGAAATATTTTGAATAACAATATTCTTCTACTCTATTAATGTAGTCGATCAACAGGAAAAATTAATGTGAACACTTTTATGCTTCAATATCATTAATTCATTTCACATTTAAATGGGGAGGATAATTGACCAACTTTGCATTTCTTTTGAAACAGAGAGGATCTCTTTACCTTGGTTGTACTGAGATGGACTACGTGTTTATAGGGCTAAAAAGGCAGTTGCAGTTAACGGTTATTAATTATAACCGCAACTGCCTTAGGCGGTTATTCTAAATCGCTAACCGCCCCGTTATAACCGCTTTTTATTATTCTTATTATTATTTTTTTTTACTCAAAAAAACAACAACAAAAAAAAATATTTGCAACAAATCCAAGAGACTAATCTACGCAAACCCATCAAAAAAATCCATAAACAACTAAAATCCATCAAACCCAAGAGTAGATTCGTAGATGAAATCGAAAAAAATAACAAAATCATTGTTACTATGGAGGAAACAATGAAGGGTGAGGATCTGTAAGGTTCGTTAATAAGATCGAGATTTTCCGCGACGCCAGATCTAGTTCTGGTTCAACTCACACCGTGTGCCGCTAGATCTACACTGAGATCGAGATCCTCCACGACATTGACAACCTCAACGTGGTGAAGTGCCACGACATCGTTGACATGATCGACGAGCGACCACAACGGCAACATCCAGATGCTCATGGAGTTCATGGATGACGAGAGGAACGAGAGGGATGAGAGAGATGTGTGAGTTCACGGACGAAAGAGAAGGACGAGAGGCTTCAAAATCGCTGAGGCTAAGAAGTTTGGGTGGAATGTGCGGCGCTGAAAGTGAATAAGAGAAGAGAAATTAGGGAGATTTACTGACTTCGGGTTGAGTTAAAGTGTTCTTAGCTGTAAGTCAAACGATACCGTTTTGGTGTTTACGACGTCGTTTTGTGTGTATATATATTTTTTTGAATTTATTATATATATAAAAAGCATATAACCGCTAACCGCCTCGCCTAAGGTGTTTAGTGGTTTTTTTCCAACCGCCTTAAAGACAGTTTTGCGGTTTGCGATTTGCGGTTTTAGGCGATTAGTGGTGACGAGGCGATTATAACCACCCTGCCTTTTCAGCCCTACGTATTTAATAGCTCAGAAAAAAAGATTGTGTAATTACTATTTTTTTTTTTTTCTAGTCACGACTGTGTAGTTGCTATTTAATTATAATTGCACTGAGATGGACTATGTTCTTTGTGGAAGGCTGAAAGCTGACTGAAATCACTGGCAGCCATGTCACGAGGGTCCCGTCCCAGTTTAACCCATTGCATAAGTTAAAGCAACACATAATCTACATCATAATTATTGAGGGCTTTGCTAACCATATTATTTGATGTTTTAAATAATCACATTTTTGGACTTTGTTTACAATAATAAAAGGTATATTATTCTCATCAATCTGTCATTTATTTTAGTATCAGGACAATTATATTGAATTTAAGAGTGCATAAGCGGGACGGTTATTAACCGCTTATAACTAGATAATCTTGGTACAAACTAAAAAATCAAAAAACCGAAAATAACTGCAACCGAATAACCGGTTAGACCGGTTGCGGTTATTAATTTTAAAAAATAATTTTTAATTATAATATTTATTTTATATATATATATTATATATATAATAGTATATATATATATATTATATAATAATTAATTAATTTAGACATTTTTTCTTTCTTTCTTTCATTTTTTCTTTTTTTTTTCTCTCTCTCTCAATAAAAGCTCTCAGCTTCAGAGAGCTTGAGCTCCCTACTTGCAGGGGGCATGAATCTCCCTTGGCTCCCTGCTCCCTGCTTGCAAGAAGCATATTGAGAGGGAGAGAGAGGAGAAGAAAAGAAAGAAGAAAAAAAAAAATGAACTTGTCCCACATTAAATATTAACAAATTTTTCCATTTCCTTATTTTAAAAATAAATTTTTGATGAAAAGTAATTAAAAATAATTTTTTTTTGTGATCCATAACATCAAAACCGGTTACCAGTTATTAGCAACCGCAACCGGGACCCCAGTTGCAGTTACTAAAAATTAAATAACCGGAGTCCCGGTTGCAGTTGCGGTTATTGCCCAATAACCGCAACCCTAACCGGTTGTACACCCCTAATTGAATATAATGTCTATTAGTGTATTTATATTGGGCTCAAAATATTTGACTAAATTTTAACTAACTATCATTTTTTCTATTTTAGCTATCAACTTTTCAAAAGAACCTATATTCGACTCAGCATTTTAGCTAATAACTTCACTATTTTATTTAAATATTTATTATCTTTTTTTAATTATTTTCTTTATTCTTTATCCAACAATCATATTTTTTTAAAATTGTCATTTTTTAAAGGTCATATTTTTAAAAATTCATTGTTTATAATGGTCATATATATATATATATATATATTTTAATTTTATCTTTTTTTCTAAAAAAATTTCATAATAGTCTTTTTTTTTTTTGAATGCATATTTTTTCATAACGGTCTTTTTTTGGTTAAAAAAGAAGAGAGAAGAGATATTAAGTGATTAATTTATTAATTAAAATTAAATATTATTGAGTTCAGTACTCAACAAAGTTGCTGAACACTTTAACAGCTTACCTAATTATTAGGTATTTTATTGAGCAAAATATGAAATTTTTTTAAAATTTTTTTGCTTCGTAACTCAATAAAATAACTTTTTAGCTTTATTAAGTTTAACGCGAGTGTTTTTATCATGACTTCTTTCTCATCTTACCATCTACACACATTGTGGAGCGATTTTTTCTTCAATAATGAAGGACAACGCCACCCGCCCTTACCACAGCGGCAGGGACGAACCAGAGTTGATGTTTGATTCGGAGATAAGCAGAATGCTCATTGACTGCAACAACTACGTCACCACCGGCACTAAGGACCCTAGTAAATCTTTGGTTGATTGTTCGAGAAGTCCACGGTATACCAGCTGCCTTCCCCAGAAAAACAGTGTACCCAAAGGAGAAAACTGTGATATCTACAAACGCAGGGTGCGTTTGTTAACCCTCCCGACCCCTTTTACATTTTCTCGTTTAGTGTGCCCTGCACACTGTGGACACAAATTTCAAATTGTGTATATTTTAGTTTCAATAATGCCCCAAGACCATTTTTCTCACAAAACCGACACTGTCAGCTTTTCTTTCGTTTTTTTCCTTCTTTTCCCCTGCATCTTCTTCCCCTTTCAACACCTTCCAATCCTCAGGCCCGCACTCACGCCTCATCGCAAACCCGCATTTCTTACCATTGCAGTAAGTCCTCCACAGCAGCTCCTCCAGCAACCTCTTACCCTTTTTGTTTGTTTTCTTTTCGCACTCCAATGCTATGCGGACCAGCCCAGAAGCCATTTCTCGGACCAAAACGCTTGTGGGTGTCGCCAGTTCGATGAGAATGGCCGAATTCAACTTCGCATCCTCTTGAAATGAAATATGGACATGCCCTCGCCGGTACCCGAAAAGGGTACCAATTACTCGGGTCCCAAGACCCGAGTGATGATTGTGTGATCTGGTCTTGCTGAAAACTGCAAGAGCCGATCGGATCTTAGAATTGATTGACAGTTTCTTCCTTGGTGGTGGCACATAAACAATTTCTAAATCTTTGAACTTATCCTCCTCACAGAAATGTGAGTGTGAAGAGGAGCTGAAGGTCAAGATTTCTTCGTCGTCATCGTCATCCTCAGCCTCCTTTTTCCAGTGCAAGTATCGCAGGGAGAAAGAGAAGGAAGAGTCATGGGGGACTTGGCGGTGATGGTCTTCATCTGGGTAAGTGAAAGAGAAGACCAGAAGACAGAATAGGGGCATTTTTGGAAATAAATTGTTAACATTTTGAAAAATTTAGACGATGATACCGTGCAGCGTGCAGGCACATTGCAATATTGCATGATAAAAAATAAGGGGGTGAGATGGTTTGACAAACGGAGCCGCAATTGCTAGACATAAATATTTATATCTACTACGTATAAATATCTATGTCTAGCTCTGCTTAAATAATGTTTTTATATTTTTCTCTTTTCTTTTTTTTTTCTTTATTTTATTTTATTTTATTTTATTTATTGTTGTGTTATTAGTTGAAATGTGTGTCTGTTGGGGTCTTGTGAAATTAGAATGCCGCGGGTATTGCATCTGTGTGACTGTGTGAAGATGAAAAGCCCGTGCAAGTTGTATTGTTGTGTTATTATTGAAATGTGTCTGTTGTGGGACTGTCATTCATAAAAATAAAAAAATAATAAAAAATAAAAAAAAATAAAAAAAATAAAAAATAAAAAATAAAAAATTATTGTGAGATTGTCCTTGAAAGCTAATTATAAGAGCATTTCTAGTGGCCTCAGCAAATTTTATTAGGCAATTTAACTGAAAATCACATTCTCAGCATTTTAGCCATCAACTTTTTTAAAGCATCCCTAACAGCCTTAGTAAATTAACTACTCACTATCACTATTCCATTTAAATATTATTTTTTTAAGATTTTTTTTTTTCCTTCTCTCCCTCTCATCTCCATCACAGACCTTCTCTCCCTCTCATCTCCATCACAGAAGCCATGGCATTTATCCTCTCTCTCTCTCTCCCTTCTGCTCTGTTTTTGTTCAAAATCACAACAACAAAAATTCAAAACAACCAAAATCAGAACAAAAAACAACCAAAATCAATGTGTGGGTTTTGAATTGAAATCAAAACCCACACATTTGATCAATCACCCACAATCATCAAACCCTAAAATCAAATCCACAACCAAAATCAACGTGTGGGACTCGACGGACTGCGACGGTGTCAGACTCAACGGACGGTGGTGGCGTCGTGCAGAGGAGAAGAAGGAAGGAAGAAAAAAGAAAAAGAAAATGGGGGAACGGACGGTGGTGGGGTCGTGCAGAGGAGAAGAAGGAAGGAAGAAAAAAAGAAAAGAAAATGGGGGAACGGACGGTGGTGGCGTCGTGCAGAGGAGAAGAAGGAAGGAAGAAAAAAAAAAGAAAATGGGGAACGGATGGTAGTGGCATCGCGTGCGAGGAGAAGAAGGAAGGAAGAAAAAAAAGAAATGGGGGAAGAAGAAGGTGCGTGGGAAAGAAAAGAGAGGAAAAAAAGAAGAAGAAAAAAGAAAAGATAAAAACCTGAGAAAGTATTATATTTTATTGGTTTGATGAGTGTACAGTACTCATCAGAATTTTTGGGTTAGTTTGGTGAGTCTACTAAGTGGATTTTTTTTCTCTTTTGGTTAAATTGGCTCAACAAAATAGCCAAAAGGCTTTCCAAAAGGCTATTTTATTGAGCCCATTAGTAATGCTCTAAATAACTTTTTTTTTTCCTATTAATTATAAATAACGTTACTGTAACACCCAGTGCGATCAAAATACACCAACTGTCACGAAAAATGTAATTATGATTGACCCACTTGTTCATATGAGTCAGAATGTTGGGCCATTTTCGTCTCGTCAATTTCCATCCGATCTCGATTTCTCCCACGATACGTACACAGACCAATAATGCAGGAGAGAGAGAGAGAGAGAACAACCCTTTCCAAGCAAGTGCAGGCAACCCGTGGTCACCGGAAAAAGAAATCGATGGAAAATGACAGAAAGAAAAAGAAAGAGGAAACGCTCAGAGCATTTTTGTGTGTTTAATTTTATTTATTTTTTGGTAAATTTTATAAATATCGAAAAGAAAATCATTTTTTTTTCTTTTTGTCATCAATTTTTTTAAAGCATTCTTAACAAGCTCACTATTTTAACTATTAATTTTTACTATTTTATTTAAATATTACTTTTAAAATATTTTTTTATTATTTCTTTAACATTTATATGTCTTTTTATAACTGTTATATTTTTAAATTTTTTTTTTAATAGTCATATTTCAAAAAAAAACTAAAAAAAAGTCATATGCTTTTAATATAAATAAGATTATTTTCTCTCCGATTATCATTCCCTTCAACTAAGATTATCGTGTTCGTGGTTTTTAATTTAGACGTTAATTTTTTTCTCACAAATTTTGCTATTTTGTTTTTTCTTTTTAATTCAGTTACACGTGTTCTTGTTTGTTTTTTCTTAATGCATAGTAAATGCATAATCTTGGTACGTGGGAGAAAAAAAGGAAAGGAAAATAAAAATGGAAAAAACGAAAATATAATATTTTATTAATTTGGTGTGTAAACAGAAATTACTATTTTGGTTAAAATAATAAGTCTGCTGGTAGGCTTTTTGTTTATTTTTGTTAAATTTACTCTGTCATAATAGCTAATGGAAACAAAGCTCAATAGAATATCATTCACAAGGCCATTCTTCTTCTTATTTACTTTCGCTCTCAAGTAAGCTTAGAAAATAGGGAAAAAAAAAAAAAGTATAAAGAAAAGAAAAACTCTAGTGCATATACTACATTATCATTCGTCCAAGTTGTTGGTGGCTGCGCTAATCTCAGGTAATGAGACGTAAACGACACTCAGAGCGGACGGTAGAGATGACCTGTGGTCTTCGTTGACTTGGTCATTGAGAAAGAAAATGGTCCCCACCATGTAGTACCATAGCTAGCTCTCCGGCGCCGCCCTAAAATAAAGAACACGAGAATCGACAGCACAACAAAGCCGGAAACTCCACCACCAACGACGGCAACTATTGTTGTTCTGTTATTCTTCGACTTCGTCGGTGGTGTTGGTGGCACGACTGTTCGAGGGGTTAACGGAAGTGGGTCTGGATTGGGTCCGGCGAGATTGCCATTAAAGGCGCTTACTTTAAAGATTTCGACACCGTTCAAGATTGCATCATTGTAAGATGTCTTCCAGTCCTGCCGGTTTGCTTGTAATGCGATAAAGACCTTCATTTTCTTCATGCCTTCGTTGCCAAACATCGCAACGACGTAGTCTCTATATACCGGAACACCATTTCCACCACTCCATTTTATCACGTCGGCTGCTTCCTCGGCGGTTTGATTTGCTATGAAAATAAGGAACTCTCTGTCGTGTTGCTGAATGATCTCTGGTTGAAACTCGCAAAAGTGTAGCCTGATGAGGTAATAAAAGCCAGAATCTACGGCGAATTCCCAGGTGAGATTGTAGCTCTTGTTGATTGTTTTGTTTGGCCCCATTGTCCGGGCTGTCTGATAGACTTCTTCTGGTGCCGTGTACGCAGGTACCTTCTTGGTAAACTTCAATTCAATAGTTGTGTTAACAGGTAGAGCTAATTGTTTATATTGTGTCAAGTACTCGTCGTCCTGATTCCAGGCCCGGAACATGCCAGTGTCTTCAGCGGGTGAGATGGAACGGCCTCCAACATTTACTCTGTATACCATCTCGAGAGCAGTTTTGTTATCGATGTGGTACAGGTTCTGCTGGCCAATAAAAAAAAGCCCTTCACTGTTAGACGGAGGGTAATAGAGATTGGAAGGCATCGACAGGATTTCAATTCCGCTGATAAAGGCGTAGGAATTAGAAACGCTCGGGGTGAAGGTTATGTTCAGCCCCTGATCCTCCTCGATGTTGACACAGTATTCTCTGAATATGGTATCCCTTGGATCACCATCTGCATCTGCTGTTAGTGAAGCGTTAAAGTTACTGAGAAGAGTAAAACGACCGGCTTTGACAGAGAAGAGGGCTTTGGAGCGATCAAAATTGGGGTACGAAGCCGGGTAGAAGTATAGTCGAATGAATTTTTGGCCGGCAGTGACCGGGAACATGTAGGTGAATGCGGAGAGAGAGATCCGGGCAGTGGCATAGGGTACTTGGACGGCAGAGGGGGATTGTTGAACTGTGCTGGCGGTCAAAGATGCCTGGTTTTGTGACTGTTCATGGGGGGAGAACTTTGAATTCAGGTCTCCAATCCAGATCCGACCGTCTGAAGCAGTTGAGTTTCCGAAGGAGCCACAGTTGAGGAGAATATTATCAACTGCGGAGTAAGGAGATGGAGAACCACCGGCGACGGTGCTGGTCAGTTGGTACAGAAAGAAGGTTAGGTAGATTACTGGTGTAAAACGTGGTAAGAGGGTGGTCCAAAGACGTGTTTTGCTTCGGTTCCACATTTTGCAGAGAGAGAGAGAGAGTGAGAGAGAGAGATCGGGTAATAGTCTAATAGATTGATTGGGGGTATCAAACAAGGGTCAATTGCAACAAAGTTTAACACGTTAGAGAGAAAAGTCAGGGAGTCAGGGCCGTGGACCCATGTGTGATGTGGAGGGGGCATCGAAGACTCGGAAGATCAGAAGATCCCGAAGGACTTTGAACTGATATTTATTTCTTTAGTGTCAATTTTTCAATTAGAAGAATACCCCTTAATTTGAAATGATATATAAATAAGGAATTTTCATATTAGAGATATAGAGGAGACAGAGTTGGTAGTTGGTGGTTTGACCTTAATAATTCTTTTTTTTTTTTTCTTATTAATGGCTTGGTCATCTTTACTAACTTATTCCTTCCTGTTCCTGACGAGTAATTGGGAGAGAACTTGTAAACTAACAATTTCAAGTATGGAGAATGAGATAGTGGTGGTATTTTGTTTGGCATTGTGTGTTAGGAAAATTACCGATTTCTCAAAATTTGAAAATAACGATAGAGACAGAAAATAGAAAAATAATCAGTCACAAGATATAGAAATTTAAGTGATTAACTCTTAAAAATTATGTTTACTGTATTGCGACAAAATTTTATTATTTTGAAGAACAATACAAAGGAGACGTCGCACAAGCATTATAAGAAATTTTACTACATAAGTGGTTATTTAAAGACCTTTAATTAGGTCGAAAATACATAAACAATGGGTCAAAACTCTCAACGAGGATGAAAGAAGCTAATTAAAATAAGTAATTTAGCCATGCATGAGTCCCTATGTATCAGCAAAAAGATCAATTGATATGAATAGGTATATCAAATGGAAATTTAATTTTCAGTTAAAATCGCTCACAACCAAAAGTGAGAGAAATTTGCAAAATAAAGGGAGAAACTCCAAAGTTTTAGAGTACATGTATACATATATAAGTTTGTGGAAGAGGATATGGAAGATTGAAGTCATCGAGGGCACTGAAGATGTTTTTGTGGAAGACATACAATAACTTGTTATATGCAAAAGACAACCTTTTTAAGCAGAGAATATAGTACTTCATAAGTTTTAATTAAAATCTCAGCTTTTATTTAAAAATAATAATCATACTTATAAAAAAGGACGGTGATGTACACAATTCGGCCGTGAAACTTTAGTGAATCATAGTTGGGAAAGAGCTTTATAGATTTTATCATCATCACAAGAGAACATATATAGAATGTTGTTATCCTTTTCTAAAATGATTTTTGGTATCAGATTTTCAAGATCCCTTAGAATGAAGGAATTGGAGATGGTAAGACAATGATATATATATATTCTTCACGGAATTGAAGAATGTTCGTGTAATAAAATCAAATGTTCCTCTATCTAAATACTACATGATATGTATTTGTTTTTCTGTAAAAAGTGATCAATTACATATATCATCATGCATGATTTGAATTAAAAGTTTTTTCTACTTCATGCTTTTAAAATTTTTTGAGAGGGGCGGCTCGATACTTTTTGAGGCATATGGTGACAAGGTTAAGAGACATTTTATATATATATATATATATATATATATTAATTAATAATATTTATTTTGTATTAATATAATTTTTATTTAAAATTATTATTCTCATTTTTTAGGATGCAAAATCAATGATTAAGTTTTTCTATCATCTCCTTTAATTGAAAATATGGCTAATTAATTTAATTTTTATTGTGACATTATTGAACTTACTTATTAAGTAGGATTTAATCAATTTTAATTTTGAAAAACTTCTTTCTACAGTAGCAAAAGCAAATATAATAGGTATATTATTAATAAAATTTTATAACCGATACATACATTTAGAAAATAATCAAATCTTTTTATATAATCTATACATTTTAAAGATTTTCAATATTCTTCTCAGCATTCAATTTAAATATTTGACGTTGGAACACCTTAAAGGCTTTTGATGTTCTACTAATAATTTAATTGAAATTGGCGATGCTAAGTTAGAAGTAACAAAATTTTTATAAAAAAAAAAAAACAATTGTTATCATAAAAAAAAAGAGGCCAATTGGTTGTGGGCGAGAGGATGTGGAACCACGATATATAGTGAGACATGGAAGACTTTGAAAAGTCTTCGGAAGAAATCCAAGGATTTTGAAGATTTTTGTCTATGCCCAAAGAGATATTAAAAGAAAAACATTATATAAACAAAAAATAAATAAATAAAATTTTCTTCGAGCAGAAAAATCTCACTGCTTACGTGCACTCAAGCAAATCGTTGAGCCTTGATGTGTCCTGGTAGCGAAGCAGTTTGTCCTACCATCGCGCAAGTGGATGGACCCCGCAGCGGCTCAACACAAATTGATGTCAAGAGCAAAAAGTTATAAGGATCTCACCTTTAATTTGAAAATTGAAATAGATAATATTTTTTTAAAAAAATAAGTATATATATATTTTTCAAATTGAGTATTCACAATTAACTTTACAACTTTTTTTAAAAAATTTAACTTTAAAAATTTACCATTATTGATTTAGCTAGCACTTTTTAAAACTATTAAAACGACGAACTTTTTACTTTAAATAAATATTATTTTTATTGATAAAAATTAACTACAAAAAACATTCAATATATTAAATTCAATTCAAGTCAAACCTTTTAAAGCATTTAATGCAAAAGATAATACTAAAAAATTATAACATTCGCTTTTTTTTTGGCTCTTCAAATGTAAAGAGAGTTTAAAACAAATGTTAAGTTTAACATCTGATAAAGAGCTTGTTAAATTAGAGTTTTTGTAAATTTTATTAAAAAAAATTAAAAAAAAAAAACAATATAAAGAACTCGTTATAAGTGCTCTAAGGCTCTAACATATAATAGACATTCTTATTGACCATGAGAGAATGTTAGACATTCCACAACCTTACATTTTTCATAAAAGCTATATTTTTTTTTATTGTAATAATCATTCAACATACCAAATATAATCTTAGCCTTTTAAGTGTTTTCTTATATAATTTTAAGTTGCAAGTCTTGAAAGCACGTTTGGCAAAGGTTTAGACTTTACGTTTTAAAAACCCCAAAAAAATATCACATCAAAACATTTCCACTTTTTATATTTCATCAATAAATTTTTAATAATTTTTTCAACTTTTTTATATCATATCAAACACTTTTTATTACTATTCAAATAAAATACTAACTAAAAAACAAAACTTTTTTACTTTTCCATATAAAAAAATTACAACATATATATGCAAAAAGTACCTAGTTCTTTTGGATGAAGGTTGCCAATTTTTTGATCAATGTGTGATAGGAACCCATGACAACCAAAAGGAGAGTAAGGTGGTATTGGCAGCTAGAGATTATCACATTTGTTTAATTTTGAAATGAATACCGATGACAAAGTTCATGTGTAACGATTGTCTAAAAATTAGACATATAAGATGTTCTTGGAAAAAGTGGATCGAAATCTAAATCTTTCAGGTATTGAACTAATAGCCACACTAGTTGTTATAGAATGTGTTTGTTTGCTGCTTTTGATAGAAAAGGTAGCGAGAGCCTTTAGAATTAAGAAGGATAACAATGAATTACGGAGTCATGAGGGACTAAGGAGTTTGCTAGGATGGCCCATTACCGAATTCCAAAGCATGTATGAATTGATTGAGTTCCTAAAATTCGATTATGATAAATTAGGTGTTGAGGATAAAAATGTTTGCTTTTTATATAGTGCATTATATCCTGAAAATTGGGAAATATATATAGATTAATTGTTGGAATGTTGGAAATTAAAAAGCTGGAAGTTTCATTCATGTTGCAAATAAGTTCAAAGTTAAACGCAAGAAATGGTAGAAAAATTCCATGGCCTTATCTTGTAGTCATTGCAAGAGAGGAGTGACATGATGAATTATGTAAGGATGAACAAAGTGTTGCAAAATATGGCCCTTTAAATTTATTTTGAAAGCATTAATTTTAAAGTTCTAGTTAGAATCCCTTAAGAGCAGTGACAACCCCCAATGAGATAGAATGATAACATGCAAATCGAATCTCTTTGATAGATAGTGAATTATACATTTTACCAGAAAAGTCAAATTGTAAGAATCTTTCAACGTTGTTCTTATAGAGAAAGCGTTCCCTAGAAGTAATTTCAGAGTCATTCTTTGACCTCATGCAAAATTTACATGACACTAGAATTATATCATTACCATCATCGATAGCTTGCTTTATGTGCTTCAGAGCACTTTATCTGAATTATTGCATCCTTTCAATGGAACTCTCATTTAACATAGAAAAACTTATACGTCTTGAGATACTTGATATTTGAGGTACTGGGATCAATTATTTATCAATTCAGATTAGATGTTTGATTAAGTTGAAGTTAAGATTTTGAACTCATTTGCATCATGAATGAAACCTTCAGCTTTCAAACACTATAACAAATTATCTATATATATTGTTAAGAAAACAAACCTTTTTCTTATCTTTAGCACCTAATTCATCATAACATGCTTTAAGAACTCAATTAATCCATGCCTTGGACTTCAATATTGGGCCATCTCAGCAGACTTTTTAATCCCACACTCTATAATTCATAATTATTGTTCTTAATTCTAAAGGTTGTCACTACCTTTTCTATGACTAGCGGGAAACAAGCACTCTCTCTAGCAACTAGTCTCGTTATTGGCTTAGTACATGAAAAGTTTACATTTCAGTCCACTTTTTCTAGGAACGTCTTACATGCATAATTTCTAGACAACTGTTGTGCATGAACTTTGTCATCAATATTCATTTAAAAAAAAATGTGATAATTTTTAGTTGCCAATGCCACCTTACTATCCTTTTGGTTGTCATGGATTCCTATTGCACATAAATTAAAAAAATTGACAAACTTCATCCAAAAGAAGTAGGTACTTTTTCAATTCCAGCCCTATAGATATTCGTCGACCAATTTCATCAGCGTCAGTGATATCTTCCACATTTAATTTGAGTCGTTGTGTAATTGCACGTTGCAACTTTTTTAGCTCCAATCCTTTGATATATAGTTAACCAAAAGACAATATCAAACATTTTCGCAATATCTTCATTATTATTCATGTTCCTCATTATGGTTGTTTTCCGACTCCCACCATTCCCCAAAGTCCAACTTTTCTTACATTCTAATCTTTTAAGTGGCCTAGAATTTCTTTGATAGCCCGAGGGAGTGATGTCTTGTCTTCTGTTTTGGGTGCATGCATAATTATCACACAGTATAGTGGTTTTACAAATAACGTTCATTTTTTTACCAACAACATCCCAATATGAGCTCATTACCAACAAGATCTTAAGAGGATCAAAGATCGTTACAATTATTTGTTTTGAAATGAATACCGATAACGAAGTTCATATGAAACAATTGTCTAAAAATGAGACATGTATGATGTTCTTAGAAAAAGTGAATCGAAATTTAAATCTTTTAGGTATTAAACAAATAGCCACACTAGTTGTTATAGGTGTGCTTGTTTGCCGCTCTTAATAGAAAAGGTAACGAGAGCTTTTAAAATTAAGAATAATAACTATGAATTATGGAGTCATGAAGGACTAAAGAGTTTTCGGGGATGGCCCATTACCGAATTCCAAGGCATGGATGAATTGATTGACGTTGAAAAGTTCTATTATGATTAATTAGGCACCTAACATAAAAATGTTTGTTTTCTGTACAGTGCATTATATCCTGAAGATTGTGAAATATATATAGATCATTTGTTGGAATGTTGGAAAGCTTGAAGTTTTGTTAATGTTGCAAATAAGTTCAAAGTTGAACGCGAGAAGTGGCAGGAAATTTTCGTGGCCTTATCTTGCACTCCTTGCCAGAGAAGATTGACATGAAGAATTTTGTAAGGATAAAGAAAGTGTTACAGAATATGGCCCTTTAAATTTATTTTGAAAGCATTAATTTTAAAGTTCTAGTTAGAATCCTTTAAGAGCAGTGACAACCCCCAATGAGATAGAATGATAACATGCAAATCGAATCTCTTTGATAGATAGTGAATTATACATTTTACCAGAAAAGTCAAATTGTAAGAATCTTTCAACGTTGTTCTTATAGAGAAAGCGTTCCCTAGAAGTAATTTCAGAGTCATTCTTTGACCTCATGCAAAATTTACAAGTTCTACAAAATTTACATGACACTAGAATTACATCATTACCATCATTGATATCTTGCTTTACGTGCCTCAAAGCGCTATATCTGAATTATTGCATCCTTTCAATGGAACTCTCATTTAACATAGAAAAATTTATATGTCTTGAGATACTTGATATTTGAGGTACTGGGATCAACTATTTATCAATTCAGATTAGATGTTTGATTAAGTTGAAGTTAAGATTTTGAACTCATTTGCATCATGAATGAAACTTTCAGTTTTCAAACACTGTAACAAATTATCTATCTATATTGTATAGAAAACAAACCTTTTTTTATTATTATTATTATTATCTTCAGCACCTAATTCATCATAACATGACTTTAAGAACTCAATCAATTCATCCATGCCTTGGACTTCGATATTGGGCCATTTCCGCAGACTTTTTAACCCCACACTCTACAATTCACAATTATCGTTCTTAATTTTAAAGTTTGTCACTACCTTTTTTATGATGAGCGGGAAACAAGCAATCTCTCCAGCAACTAGTCTCGTTATTGGCTTAGTACCTAGAAAATTTACATTTCGATCCACTTTTTCTAGGACGTCTTATATGCATAATTTCCAGACAACCGTTGTGCATGAATTTTGTCATAAATATATTCATTTGTTTTTTTTTTTTTTTTTTTGATAATTTCTAGTTGCCAATGCCACCTTACTATCCTTTTGGTTGTCATGGATAATCCTATTGCACATAAATAAATAAAAAAAATTGCCAAACTTCATCCAAAAGAAGTACTTTTTACATTCCAGCCCTATAAATATTCGCCAAACAATTTCATCAGCATCAGTGATGTCTTCCGCATTCAATTTGAGTCGTTGTGTAATTGCACGTTACAACTTTTTTATGCTCCAATCCTTTGATATAGTTAACCAAATGACAATATCAAACATTTTCGCAGTATCTTCATTATTATTCATGTTCCTCATTATGGTTGTCTTCCGACTCCCACCATTCTCCAAAGTCCAACTCTTCTTACATTCTGATCTTTTAAGTGGCCTAATATATCTTTGATAGCCCGATGAAGTGATGTCTTGTCTTCTGTTTTGGGTGCGTGCATATTTATCACATGCTATAGTGGTTTTTCAAATAATGTTCATTTTTTTATGAACAAGATCTCAATAAGAGCTTATTACCAACAAGATCTCAGGAAGATCAAAGCTCGTTACAATTATTTGTTTTGAAATGAATACCGATGACTAAGTTCATGTTCAACAATTGTCTAGAAATGAGACATATAAGATGTTCTTAGGAAAATTGGATCGAAATCTAAATCTTTCAGGTATTGAACTAATAGCCACTCGAGTTGTTATAGAGTGTGTTTGTTTGTTGCTCTTGATAGAAAAGGTAATGAGAGCCTTTAGAATTAAGAATGATAACTATGAATTACGGAGTCATGTGGGACAAACGAGTTTGTGGGGATGGCCCATTACCGAATTCTAAGGCATGGATGAATTGATTGACGTCAAAAAGTTCTATTATGATGAATTAGGTGCCGAACATAAAAATGTTTGCTTTTTGTACAGTGCATTATATCCTGAAGAGTGAAATATATATAGATCATTTGTTGGAATGTTGGAAAGCTTGAAGTTTTATTCATGTTGCAAATGAGTTCAAAGTTGAACGCAAGAAATTGCAGAAAAATTTCATGGCCTTATCTTGCAGTCGTTGTAAGAGAGGAGTGACATGAAGAATTATGTATGGATGAACATAGTGTTGCAACCCTTTAAATTTATTCTGAAAGCAATAATTTTAAAGTTCTAGTTAGAATCACTTACGAGCAGTGACAATCACCCAATGAGATAGAATGACAACATGCAAATCAAATTTCTTTGATGGATAATGAATTATGCTTTTTACTAGAAAATCTAAATTGTAAGAACCTTTCAACATTGTTCTTACAGACAAAACGTTCCCTTGAAGTAATTTCAAAGTCATTCTTTCATGCAAAATTTACAAGTTCTACAAAATTTACATGACACTAGAATTACATCATACCATCATCGATATCTTGCATCCTTTCAATGGAACTCTCATTTAACATAGAAAAACTTATATGTCTTGAGATACTTGATGTTTGAGGTACTGAGATTAACTATTTATTAATTCAGATTGGATGTTTGACTAAGTTGAAGTTAAGATTTTGAACTCATTTGCATCATGAATGAAACTTCCAACTTTCAAACACTGTAACAAATTATCTATATATATTGTTTATAAAGCAAACTTTTTTTTATCTTTAAGACCTAATTCATCATAATATGACTTTAAGAACTCAATCAATTCATCATGCTTCTTCCGCAAGTGCTTGATTATGTTTTTCCTTCAAATGACGTTTATGTTAGTAATTGAGAGATTTTATCTTCTGAATGATATTTTTAGCTGTGTGACAACTTTAGCAACCTTTTTCAGAGTCTTGTTAAACTTTGCCAAGGCAAGGTACTTGACTTCTTGTATACTACTCAGAAAGTTCTCTATGTGATTGTTAATGAGGGGTTCTTTGTGAGTGGTTGTCAATGAGGGGCTTAAAAGTGTTTCACTTTTGTGCTTATTAGCTTTGAACGTGGTTGTTAATTCTTGTTCCACATTATAGTTGCTTTTCCGACTCCCACAATTTTTCCAATGTCCAACTCTTCTTACATTCCGATCTTAGGTGGCCTAGTATTTATTTGATAGCCCGGTGGTGTGATGACTTGTCTTTTGTTTTGGGTGCATGAACATTTATCACATGCTCAAGTGGTTTTCCCATTAATGTTTCTCTTTTGTACATTCATTCTAAACAAAGTAGATGTAGTTCCTCGCACTTCTTTGCCATGCGTTTGTTAAGTTCTATATGTTTTGAAGAAAAAAGTGGATCCCATAATTTATCCTTTCGTTTTGTGTACTTCTTCTTGTACTTGTTTTATAGTTTTTGCACCTCTTTTTCAGACTCTTTGACCCTATAAATCCAATATTTGCATTATTCAGTTAACTAAAAGACCAAAAGTATAAAAAAATATTTGCATTCATACTCGTTATTAGTTAATTAATTATAGGAAAAACTTCAGCTAGCCCTCCTGAACTTCCAGCACTTTTGACATGCCTCCCAAATATTTAAAAACTCTCATTTTGATACTATGAACTTCTAATGTCTATCACTTAACCCCATTCCGTCAAGATTTATCGTTAAATCATGTAAAAATTCTCAAAATATTTATGTATTTATTAAAAAAATTATAAAAAAAAATCTAAAAGAAGAGGTATTTAGGAATTTTGGCACCCTTCCGTTAGGATTTAACGGAAAATCCTAACGAATGGGAATAAGTGATAGATATTAAAAGTTCAGAGTACCAAAATAAGAGTTTTTAAAGATTATAGGGGGCATGTCAAAAGGGATAAAAGTTTAGGGGGCTATCTAAATTTTTCCCTTAATTATAGGGATTTACAGGAAAAAGGTTTATTTGTGTACAAAAGGTAGTCTGGTTTAGGTGCGTCCTATCATTAAACTCTAAATTGGGGACACTATACATAGGCCTTTGAATGATGGGGATATTGTATTGATAAACAGACCTCCTTCTACACATAAACACTCCTTTATAGCTCTATATGTTAAGATATTACCCATAACTTTAGTTGTTTTTATAAACCCATTTTGATGTTCACCTTTTTTGTGGGGATTCTAATAGTGATTGCCTTAATGGCTATATTCCTCAATTAATTGATACCAAAGTTGAACTTAGTGAGCTTGTAGCTTTAGATAGACAGTTAATTAATTGGCCTAGTAGTAGGAACTTGCTTTTCACTTAGTCATGATAGTTTAATTGCTGCTCATTTGGTCATGGACGATGGGGTTCTCTTGAACATTTTCCAAATGCAGAAGCTGCAAATGTTTTTCCTGCATCAATTTCTGTTATCAACAATTGTTAAAATTCTCTCACTTAATGGTTTTTTTGGACGGAGAACCAACTATTTAACATGCTTCTACTATCAACCTTTTCAGAGTCTTGTCAAACTTTGTCAAGGTAGTTCTCTAAGAGTGATTGTTAATGAGGGGTTCTTTGTGAGTGGTGAGTGGTTGTGATAAGTCTTGAATGTTACACATTCAAGCCCCTTAACCGCATGTGTTATACCTTAGTTTGTATTGTTATCTAATACTTTTATTGTTTTAGTGTTTTCCATATTTTCAGGTCTTAATGAAAATTCAAGACAACTCATGGACATTAGACTTGAAGATATGTTGGGAAGAAGTCATTGCTGAAGAAGGAGTGACGCTCGAGCGCCCAAAACTTGACGCTCGAGCGACAGAAGCAACCTCAACACTGGCGCACGCAGCAGCGCACGCAGATATCGAGCGTCAGAGGCACTTGACGCTCGAGCGCCCAAAAGTAACGCTCGAGCGTCATCGCCCCTTCCAGAACCTGAAGATCTTTTCAGGCAGCTCATAGCGGCTAGATCTTTATGGGTCTTCTTTTGCGGCTTGTCAGTCGTATGTGGGCGCCGAATTCGTCCTCAGAACCGCCCAAGACTTGTTGGAAGATGATCTTTGTAGCATTTATGGATTTTGGAAAGATCTAAGTCCCCTTCCCTCTCTATATGTACTTGAGTCCGAGAATGGACAACAATCTCGGTTCTCTATTGTTTTTTTCTTAGTTTTTAGCTTCATTTTGCTTGTCCTTTATTTTGCG
>FXXK01001114.1:3000-27197 GCA_900184695.1 Betula pendula
CTGTTTTATTGAGCTGATAGAGAATTGTTAGAGCATCGACATCAGAATGAGGAGTGAAGCCAGTGGTTTTATTGGGTTCAGGGCATGGAGGATAGTAATTCATTCTCATTGACTGAACTCCATCACTAAAAAGCTCTACCATTTCCTCAGCATCCATCTTCAAAGCTTTAGCCATGTGACCTAAGATTGCCATGGCCAGCTTTTTCACTTCAATAGAGTTAGGCTATTTCGGCACCACAAATATGAAGTTGAAATGTGTTAGAATATTAATTTTTAAATTCACACATTTTTATTGGTTTAAATTTTTGGAATAAGTAGTGATTTAACATGGTATCAAAGTCATGAGTTCGAACCTTGACTCCACAATTCACCCCCCATTTCAGAGAAGTTTCATTCCTATTTTTGAGATAAATGATTATTTAACATGATATCAAATGAGTTTAAACCACTACTCCATAATTTACCACAATTTCAATTAAATATTTCACCCTTATTCCACAATTCACTCAAATTTCAATTAAATATTTCAAGTCTGCGTGTTATAGAGAAACCTAAGCTTTGGAGGAAGCTTGTCAAATAGCTCACTCTTCCTTAGATTGAGTGGAAGAGTAGTTACATAGAGAATAGTCTAGCTTCTGGTCCTCTGAAACCACAAAGAGTTGTCCAAAGCCCTCCAGATTGTCTGGCTGTTGCCAAAGCTTCTTCTTTTGTTCATTGGAAAGCTTGAAAAAGTTGTCAATTTCTGTCCTGAATTCTTCCAACAGAGAAGTACTAACTCCATGGTTTGTAACCTGTTCTTAACAATATAAGAATTACTATGCTAGAAAGTCAAAATATATGAGCTAGACTTCAATACTATGAAAATGGAAAGCATATGCAGAACATTTTCTGACAATTATATTTTATTTTCTAATTACCTCATAATATTGATATTGTAGTCCCAAAAAACCTTTGAATTAATCCTTATTAAAAAAAAATTAAAAATATTAATTAAGACTGACACATCAGCATTATAAAATAATTATCGAATAATAATATGTCTTCTAGCATTACACAATTTAATTCTCTCCCAAATTTCTTTT
Source organism: Betula pendula (assembly GCA_900184695.1). Classification (NCBI taxonomy): domain Eukaryota; kingdom Viridiplantae; phylum Streptophyta; class Magnoliopsida; order Fagales; family Betulaceae; genus Betula; species Betula pendula. The sequence goes on from FXXK01001114.1 coordinate 4,083, forward strand.
CATTTATGCTTACAACTATAAGTTTATTGCAAGAGAAATGCTATAAACATTTTTATACCATAATTGTCATATATATAATGCTGACATGATAGTTTTAACCTTTGTTTTTTTTTTTTTTAATAAAAACTGATCCAAGTATGAGTTTGAAGATCATATCATTATTGTGAGATAAAAATGTAATTTCTAACATTACTTTCTTTTTATAAAAAAAAAAATATATCTATAAAAGAAATGAAAATTAGCTGACGTGATGTCCCTTTTAATTGCTCAAATATTACTTTTCTTATCTTATTTCCCTTCCAAACCCAATCAAAGATTGAATACAATGCAGAATTAAATAACTTAAATAACTTCTTTTTTTTTTAATAAAAATTGATTGAAGTATTAGTTTGAAGATCATATCATTATGTGGAATAAAAATATAATTTTTAGTATTACTCTTTTTGAAAAAAAATTAAAAAAATCTACAAAAGAAATGAAAATTAGCTGATGTTGTCCTTTTTAATTGCTCAAATATGACTTTTTTCTTTATCTTATTTCCCTTCCAAACCCAATCAAAGATTGAAATACAATGCCGAATTAAATAACTTCTAAGCAAAAATTGTTGGTTCAGTCGAGAGCTCGACTCGCTCGGAAATGTCTGGGCAAGCTGTGCACTAGTACGCTCGTTATTCCTAGAGAAATGCTATAGCATCTACTCATGTCAGAGTCTGTGAAGCCGGCTCGCTTCGCGCGATGCCTCCTCGCCACCTGATCTAGGCCTTCGCCCAAATCAAGCCCAACTGGCATTTGTCGCAAGCTGTGCACGGGCTCGTTATCCTTCCCACAGGCTGTGGGCCGGCCGCCTCGTTTTCCTTCCACTGTTCCGAGTGGAAGTAGGGAGCGTCATCGCTGGCTCTGTGAAGCTAGCCTTGCGCTATAATCAGGCCCTCCTCTCTCGGTGCCACATGAGACAGGCCGTACCAAAAACTGTTTCAACAATTATTAAAGAATTGAAGTTGCTGTGTTTATTTATCTTAAGTATTAATAAAGTTAACGGAAATTCACTCCTCATGATAGAACATACATCGTTGAGAACAAAATTCTTGCACCCTCACCTTTTGTGGCTACTCAACTCCTACTTAATTTCTTTTGCTGATACATTCAACGTACATGCGTTGCCTTCACCGTTTTCTATTCTCATGAAATCAAGGTATGACTTTCCTTTCAGTTTTCGATCAAAAAAGTCCATAAAGTACTTCTCCAAAGAAACTTTCCGAAAGATTGCTGGGTTATGAGGGGCAATAAGGCTACTTGCAGGTCCCAATTCTGAGTCTAGCTTGGAACTATAAAATGTAGCAATGGAGAGCCTCTCTTTTGTTGAGTTCACTGTTGCCCTATGCTCAATGCTCCGATAAATGCCGTTGCTTACAATCTGCAGGGAAAACAAGAGATTTAGTAACAATTTTGGTAACTCATTTATAGCCTAATAATCACTAACGTTTCATGGATTATACACGATTTTAAAGGCTAAAATCGTGTTTTCAAATTGTATTTTTTGATATCAAAAGCCCAAACGGATACATGTTTAGATTAAAGTAAAGTAGCACCTCCATGATATCTCCAATATTGACTACAAAAGCATTTGGAAGAGGTTTAACAGGAACCCATCCCGCATCCTTTCGAATTTGCAGGCCCTCTGTTTCATTGAGTTGATAAAGAATTGTTAGAGCATCGGCATCAGAATGAGGAGTGAAGCCAATGGTCTTATTGGGTTCAGGACATGGAGGATAGTAATTCATTCTCATTGACTGAACCCCATCACTAAAAAGCTCTACCATTTCCTCAACATCCATCTTCAAAGCTTTAGCCATGTGACCTAATATTGCCATGGCCAGCTTTTTCATTTCAATTGAGTAAGCTTGCAGGCTATTTCTACAGCACAAATATGAAGCTAAAGTGTTAGAATATTAATTAAATAATTAAATTGACACATTTTAATCAGTTCAAGCTTTTGAGATAAATTGTGATTTAATATGGTATAAGATGATTTTAAACCATTACCCCACAATTCACTGCAATTTCAGTTAAATACTTCACCTTTATTCTACAATTCACTCAAATTTCAGTTAAATATTTCAAGTCTGTGTGTTATAGAGAAACCTGAGCTTTGGAGGAAGCTTGTCAAATAGCTCACCATTCCTTAGATTGAGTGGAAGAGTAGTTACATAGAACATATCCGACCAGTCTAGCTTTTGGTCCTCTGAAACCACAAAGAGTTGTCCAAAGCCCTCCTGATTGTCTGGCTGTTGCCAAAGCTTCTTCTTTTCTTCATAGGAAAGCTTGAAAAAGTTGTGAATTTCTGTCCTGAATTCTTCTAGCAGAGATGTACTAACTCCATGGTTTGTAACCTGTTCTTCACAATATAAGAACTGTTGAGCTAGCAAGTCAAAATATATGAGCTAGACTTGAATACTACGAAAATGGAAGCATAGGCAGAGCACTTTTAAAATGGAAGCATACTACGAAAATGGAAGCATAAGCATAGGCAAGAGAAATGCTATAAAATATTTTTATACCACAATTGTCATATAATGCTGGCATGATAGTTGATCCTTGATTTTATTTTTGTTTAGTCAACACTGTTCCAAGTATTAGTTGGAAGTTCATATCGTTACTCCTTTTTTTTTAAAAAAAAAAGATATACAAAAGAAAAGAATAATTACTTTAAAGCAAAAATTGTTGGTTCAAGCGAGAGCTCGACTTGCTAGGCAATGGGGCGTTCTCGTTATCCTACATTGTGAGGGGGAGAGACCGAGGGTCTTTCGCTGCTCTGTGAAGCCAGCTTGTTATTTTCTCAAGAAAAAAGAAAAAANACAAAAGAAAAGAATAATTACTTTAAAGCAAAAATTGTTGGTTCAAGCGAGAGCTCGACTTGCTAGGCAATGGGGCGTTCTCGTTATCCTACATTGTGAGGGGGAGAGACCGAGGGTCTTTCGCTGCTCTGTGAAGCCAGCTTGTTATTTTCTCAAGAAAAAAGAAAAAAGAAAAAAGAAAAAAGAAAAAAGAAAAAAGAAAAAAGAAAAAAAAACTAGGAACTGAAACATGTAAAGATATAGATTCTTGAATGACTAATTAATGAATATTATTGTTCAGAGTAATATAGTATACTATATTATTATCTTACTATTTTAACGTGATAAAGTCAATCTACCTTTACTTAAAAAAAAAAAATCAAGAATAAATTGATATTGCCATTTAGCATAATGAGATATTAGTGTGACACATAAAATTATTCTATATTTAATTTTCTTCATAACATTTTGGTTTTGTAGTTTTTTATTTATTTATTTATTTTATTTTATTTTTTATATATCCAGGTCCTACCAAGATTTTTTATCTTTACTTTTTAAGTCAAAAAGAAAAGAGAAATATTATATAACATATTAATATTTCACAAATATCATATACTGAAGTGGCCTATAGTGGCTCTTGAATTAATTATTGTTAATATAATTAATAACTATTAGACTCTATCAAAATAAAATATTAGTGTGGTATATGACATTACAAAATTAATGAGGTGTTTGGTGTGGATGTCGAAGCAAAAATTGTCTACACCCCAATCAACTCACTCAATGGAGTGGATCATCAGATATGGACGTGCACTGCAAGCGGGGACTTTACGGTTAGAAATGCCTATCATCTTGCAACCTCTTGCTCTGTGCATGATCGAGGGAAATGTTATACTATGAGGCGTTATTCCGATATATGGAAGAGCATATGGAAGCTGAATGTGCCTGATGTGGTTAATATGTTTATGTGGAGAGCTTGTCATGATGTATTGTTGACAAAAGGTAACTTATTTAAAAAGAAAATGGTGCTTGACCTTTTATATCCTATCTATGGGTTGGAGGAGGAAACAATGGTACGTGCATATATTATGGAACTGCCCGGCCGCTAGAGATGCATGGAGTGTGTGTAGTCGGAAGCTTCAGAAATGTAGTGTGATTCATGATGAGTTCATTTCTATCGTTGACACTATTTGTAATAGTGTCTTTGGAAGATTTTGAGGTAATGCTGTTGTTGCACATAACCTTTGGTTAAGAAGAAACTCTTTGGTTCATGGGAGAGACTTTGGTCATTCTAATCAATTTGTACAAACGACAATTAATTCTCTTCAAGAGTTCAAATATGCATAGGTCAGGCTACCTGAGACCAATGGGGATAGATCTATGGGGATCCACTGTTGGTAGGCCCTTTCCTGGGAGCTAGTACAAAGTTAATTGGGACGTTGCGATAGATAAGCATAATCGAAAGATGGGAATTTGGGTATCATTTAGGATCCTATGAGAGAGGTGTTGCCTACACTGCAATATTCAAAGCATAATAGTCTTGATCCGGTTGTGGCAGAATTCTTTGCAGCATTAAGGGTTGTAATTTTTGCTAAGAGATGGGATGGCAGAAGGTGGCTTTGAAAGGAGACGCTCTTCAAGTAGTGACGTTTTTAAAAAAGGATGGCAAAAATTAGTCTATTTTGGTCAAGTCATTGATGATACCTGTCTTGTTCTAAATTCTCTTTAACATTGGAGGGTGTCCCACGTTTGACGAGAGGCAAACGAAGCGACTCATAGATTTGTAAAACATGCTCTTTCTAATATAGAGGAAGAAGTGATACACATCAAAGACGACCTTTTAAGTGTTTTGGATGTTGTAATTGCCTAACATTGTGTTCAAAAACAGTTGTGTAATTGAATTCAAAAATAGAAAGTGTTATACATCATTTCTGGTCCTTTTGTAGGTCTCATGTGTGAAACCGAGAAAGCCTAGGTTCAAATATGAAATCCATTCTAGGCCTGGATCTGCTGTTGGCATTGACCTTAGTGTTATTTGGAACACTAAACTGCTTGCCAATTGGTCAGGGACATTAATTAATTAATTAAAGTACATACCTGGAAGAATCCCCAGTCTTTGCAGGCAGAGTGCAGCCTCTCCAACTCAGAGTCCATGGAATCTTCAACAACCAATCTATGTAGATCGATGACGGGCACCGTTGGATGGGATGGCTCATCGGAGACGATCAAAGGGTCCTGATCTTCTCGCACATATCTGGGTGGGATGTGGGTGATGGGTTCCTTGGCTAGTTCCTGAACACTTGGCACTATGATAGACCTTCCAAAGTTAACTGCTGCTTCTGTTTGAGACTCCATGGATTCGTTGAAGCAGTTTGAGGTTGAAATTCTCAGCTGAGACTAGAGAGAGAACAAAGAGGCTCTTGGCGTATATTATAATTTCTCCTTTTGAATGGGGACAAAGTTTAGAGTTGATGTCATGTGCTGGCAAATGGTCTCACGGCACAATTTGTTTTGGGTCAAGTAGAAATTGGATTATACCCACAAAAAATAAAAATAAAAGATTATGTGCATGTGAATAAACAATTTTAAGAAATATTATTTTAATAGGATGGAGAAGAGATTTAGATAAGCTCGTTGGATGCATGCGGTGAAAAGTGGTTAGCTAAGTTAAAAAATGTGGGTTTTTGTTAACTATTTTGTTTAAAAATTTACATAAACCATTAAAACTGCTCTAAGAATAAGACCACGAGGTTCATATGCTTCAGGCAAGTAAAGTCTTTGCATTCTTGGCTGTTGAAATATAAAGGCAAAAATGTTCAAAAAAATGTGTTTAAACAATTTTGCCCCTATATTTAAAGCATCGGCTCCTCTTTAGTTGATTTCAACTGAAGAGGATTCCGATCTCTTTTATTAGGTTGTTTAAATTTCTGTGTAAAATTCAGACAACTTTAATAAGAAGAAATCCCAGACCGGTATATATACAAATAGGGAAATTCGTTGTATTTGTGCTACACATTGAGAAGTTGATTGCCTTGATCAGAAACGTGGTTGGGAATGTTAAATATTAAATTCATCGATTGCAAATTCGCCAAACCATGTGCATCACACGAATTTAACAGTATAAAGAGGGGAAAAAAAAGAAGAAGAAAAAAGGAGTGCATATCGTTCTTTTAGTTGTATTGCTACTCAAATAAGCTCATTCTCATGTACGCAATTCTTTTTTTCCATCCAATTTAACTATTGGATCACTTTCTTTTAAGACGATTAATCCCACCAATATTTAATCAGTGTGTTTTATGGTACAGATTTTGGAAGGTACAAGTTCATTCAACTCTGGGCCTTCTTACGTGGTGTACCAAACAGGATCATAAAGAACAAGATTATTTTTGGGAATAAATCCCATCATTGGTTCCACTCAGTCAAATAAACTGCTAAGTGGATACCAACTATATCCACTAGAAGAGTAATGCTCAGTACCACCATTTTTTTAAGAATGCATCTGGAAAAAAAAGGTGATGTGGGTGGCAATTTTGTAATAGAAGAGAAAAAATGTGAATGACAAAATTACTAAATTGCCACCCACATCACTTTTTTCTGGACTTATTAAAAAAAAGGGTGGTACTGAGCATTACTCCCACTAGAATTCCTTTTAATAAGGGAATCAAATCCCAAAATATCAGGGATACTGATATTATACTAATATGATATCTCTCAAGTTACACAGAATCCAAAAAGGATCACACCAGGTAAAATGGACTCTGAGTCTCTAAAAAATCCGAGCTTATTACATTCTTTTCACTCCAAACAAACATCCTAATTTAAGCATCGGATTGTCTCCTGTTCTTGGACCGACTAGTTCATTGATTTTATCATTTATTTTGCAGGTTACCCATCGCCAGTTAAGCCTACAAAAAACTGTTTCAACAATTATTAAAGAAGTTGCTGTGTTTATTTATCTTAAGTATTACTAACATTTCATGGATTATACACGATTTTAAATATTAAAATCACATTTTCAAATTGTACTTTTTGATATCACAAACCCAAACAGACAAATGTTTAGATCAAAGTGAAGTAGCACCTCCATGATATCTCCAATATTGGCTACAAAATCATTTGGAAGAGGTTTAACAGTAACCCATCTCCCATCCTTTCAGATTTGTAGGCCTTCTGTTTCATGGAGCTAATAGAGAATTGTTAGAGTATTGGCATCAAAATGAGGAGTGAAGCCAATGGTCTTAATTGGGTTCAGGGCATGGAGGATAGTAATTCATTCTCATTTACTGAACTCCATCACTAAAAAGCTTTATCATCTTCAAAGCTTTAGCCATGTGACCTAAGATTGCCATGGCCAGCTTTTTCACTTCAATAGAGTAAGCTTGCAGGCTATTTATGCAACACGAATATGAAGTTGAATGTGTTAAATATTAATTAAATATTTAAATTCACACATTCTTATCAGTTCAAACTTTTGGGATAAATGATGATTTAATATAGTAAAATGAGTTTAAACCATTACTAAACAATTCACTGCAATTTCAGTAAAGTATTTCACTCCTTCTCCACAATTTATTCTAATTTCAATTAAATATTTTAAGTTTGTGTGTTATAGAGAAACTCGAGCTTTGGAGGAAGCTTGTCAAATAGCTCACGCTTCCTTAGATTGAGTGGAAGAGTAGTTACATAGAACATGTCCGACCAGTCTAGCTTCTGATCCTCTGAAACCATAAAGAGTTGTCCAAAGCCCTCCTGATTGTCTGGCTGTTGCCAAAGCTTCTTCTTTTCTTCATAGGAAAGCTTGAAAAAATTGTAAATTTCTGTCGTGAATTCTTCCAGCAGAGAAGTACTAACTCCATGGTTTGTAACATGTTCTTAACAATATAAGAATTCTTGTGCTAGCAAGTCAAAATATACGAGCCGAGCATATGCAAAGCCTTTGCTGACAATTATATTTTATTTCACAATTATTTCATAATGTTGACATCGTAGTCTCAATAAACTCTTGAATTAATCATTGTTAAAAAAAAAAATTAAAAAATTAGTTAGAACTAATACGTCAGCATTATAGAATAATTATCGAATAAAAATATGTCTTCTAGCATTACACAATTTAATTCTCTCCCAAATTTCTTGTCACTTCTACTTACAACTGTAATTTTATTGCGAGAGAAATGCTATAAAATATTTTTATACTACAATTGTTATATAATGTTGACATGATAGTTCTTACCCTTGAATTTTTTATTTTTAATAAAAACTGGTCCAAGTATTATTTAGAAGATTATATTATTATTGTGAGATAAAAAATATAATTTCTATCATAGCTCTTTACTCTTTAAAAAAAAAAAAAACCTACGAATAATTAGTTGACGTGACGTCCCTTTTAATTGCTCAAATATTACTTTTTTCTTATCTTATTTCCCTTCCAAACCCAATCCCGAATTAAATAACTTTTTAAGCAAAAATTGTTGGTTCAAAGCTGAGAGCTCGACTCGCTAGGCAAGCTGTGCAGTGGCGTCGCTCCTTATTCTGTGAGAGGGAGGGTTTCGCTGCTCTGTGAAGCCAGCCAGGCCCGGTGTCCACCTCGCGACCACCTGACCAGGCCGTCGCCCAAATCAAACGGTCCAACCGGCATTTGTCTAGGCAAAGCATGGGCTCGTTATCCAAGCCCACGAGTTGTGGGCCGGCCGGCTCTTTATCTTTCCCAGGGCCGGTTTGTATTATCCAAGCCCACGAGTGGAAAGCGAGGTTTTCTTCCAGGCCTTGCGCCCCTCCCACTCAAGGTGCCACCTGCAACAGGCCGTCGCCCAAATCAAATGGCCCTTTACTCACAATTTTGAGGCCGGCATGCCTTAGTAGGCACCACATAACCCAACGAAGTGGGCCGAACACCAATCGTTCCAACAATTCTTAGCCCTCGCTCGAGTTATAAGCTAGCGCAACCCAGCTCGGCGTACGGTGAAGCTATTAGTGTGTACTATAAAGCATTGTGATACTTTTCTTTCAAGCGGTGTGGGACAAAATGAATTTGTAAGGTATCCATTGGTCAATTGCTGATAGCCATCGCACAAAAAAACACGACATTTACTTTGCGATTTTGCAATAGTCTATACCCTTTAAAAGCATGGTCAAATCAGATACAGTCTTTGTTATTTGCTCAGGAAAAAACAAGAAAAAAAAAACCTAGGAATTGAAACATGTATAGTCTGTATAGATATAGATTCTTGAATGACAAATTTATGAATATTATTGTTAAGAGTAATACTATATACTATATCAATATCTCACTATGTTAACGTAACAATGTCAATTCACTTCTAATTTAAAAAAAAAAATCAAGAACGAATTGATAGGGTCATGTAGCATAATGAAATACTTTCAAAATATTGGTGTGATATATAAAATTACTTTATATTTAATTTTCTCTATAGCATTTTGATTAAGATTTATGGGGATCCACCGTTGGCAGGCCCCTCCCTAGGGGCAAATAAAAGTTAATTGGGACATAGATAAGCATAATCAGAAGATGAGAATAGGGGTGATCATCCGGGATCCTATGGGAGAGGTGTTGGTTACATTGCAATTTTCAAAGCATAATAGTCTTGATCCGGTTGTGACAAAATCCTTTGTAGCATTAAAGACTATAATTTTTGCTAAAGATATGGGGTGGTAGAAGGTGGCTCTGGAAGTAGTGATGTCTTTAAAAAAAGATGGCAAAAATTGGTGCCATTTTGGTTAGGTAATTGATGATGCCCGCCTCATTCTAAATTCTCTTCAACAATGGCGGGGTGTCCCACGTTCGACGAGAGGCAAACGAAACGGCTCATAGATTTGTAAAGTTTGCTCTTTTTATAGAGAAAGAAGTGACACACATCGAAAACGCCCCTCTAAGTGTTTTTGATATTATAATTGTTGAACGTTGTGTTCAAATTAAATCTCATATACAAAATGATTGCATGATTGAATTAAAAAAAAAAAAAAAAGAGGTCCTAATCCTTCTCTCATCTTTCACTTTTTTAAATTATAATTAAATCTATATTTAAAACCATTGGAGAAAGCCAAGGTCCAAATATGAAACCCATTCTTGGCCTAGGCCTGCTGTTGGCGTTGACCTTAGTGTTATTTGGAACACTAAACTGCTTGCCAGTTGGTCAGGGACATTAATTAATTAATTAAAGTACATACCTGGAAGAATCCCCAGTCTTTGCAGGCAGAGTGCAGCCTCTCCAACTCAGAGACCATGGAATCTTCCACAACCAATCTCTGTAGATCGATGACGGGCACCGTTGGATGGGATGGCTCATCGGAGACGATCAAAGGGTCCTGATCATCTCGCACGTATCTCGATGGGATATGGGTGATGGGTTCCTTGGCTAGTTCCTGAACACTTGGCACTATGATAGATCTTCCAAAGTTAACTGCTGCTTCTGTTTGAAACTCCATGGATTCGCTGAAGCAGTTTGAGGTTGAGAGAGAACAAAGAGGCTCTTGGCGTACCTTTATCATTTCTGACGTTATGTGCTGACCAATGGTCTCACGCCACAATTTGTTTTTTTTTTTTTTTTGGTAAGTTGCAAATTTGTTTTGGGTCAAATAGAAATTGGATTATACCCACAAAAAAAGAAAAAAAAAAAGAAAAAGATTATATGCTTGAGAAAAAGGTGAGGCTGGCTGGCTGAGTTGGTGGCGGTGGAAATGGTAAGATTTTCATATGAATAAAAACTTTTAAGAAATATTCTTTTAAAAGAATGGGAAGAGATTTAGATAAATTGTTAGATGGATGTAGTGAAAAGTGGTTAGCTAAATTAAAAAAAAATGAATTTTTATTAACTATATTGTTTAAAAATTTACATAAACCATTAGAACTGCTCTAAGAGATAGATTATGAGGCTCATATGCTTCAGGCAAGTTAAGTCTTTGCATTTTAGGCTGTTCGGATAGGTGAATAGCCTCCTTTTATTAGAATTTGAATCCTCTCTGGTTGATTTCAAGTGAAGATTTAGAAGCCGGTCTTTCGAAATATAAAGGCAAAATTGTCCAAAAAAATATGTTTGGACAATTTTGCCCCTATATTTTAAAGGACTGAAATCAACATTTTTGCTGAAGAGAATCCCGGTCCCTTTTATTAGGTTGCTTAAATTTCTGTAAAATTTTGACAGCTTTAATAATAAGGAATCCCAATTCCAAAAAAAAAAAAGGTTTATACATGAAATTTCTTTTAGAAGTTTGTTAATTGCACCAAACCACTTTAAAAATGTAGAGCAGGCCAACGAGTGATTGCAAAATTCAAAATAATATTGCTAATACATCAAGTTTATATGCGACATCCAAAAAAAAAAAGTAGCTACAAAAGAGGAGATTTTAGTGAGGGAAACTATCCATGTAAAGGATGTTTTATTGTTTTGTTTTTGAAGCGTGTCCTCAATTGTTTCTACTTTATTTGAGTGGCTCATTTTATAATAGGTAAATTGTAATGGGCTACATAAGAAATTTTCTAGTCTTCTCCTTCAAGAGGATGGAAAGAAACATAACAGAGCTGCCAAGAATCGGAACATGATATGATCTGTATAGTGTTCTTCTCTAGCGTATGCAAAGAGGATGAAATTTTGTTTTTTGAGTGTACCCTCATCCTAGTTATTGAGTTGTGGCTGCTATTTTGCAGTTTTCCATTCACAATGATGAGTAGAATTAGACTTCTTCCAACAAATCTTTTAAATGACAATATACCCTGATGAGTTAGAAATTCTTTATTATTCTTGTCCACATTCTTTATTTTTTGTAGGAGCTGCAATTTGTGTTTGCATGTCGAGTTCAGGTCGTGTTAAGGTTTGGATATAAGACTATATATATCAATTCTAATCCTAACCTGCTAATTTCATGTTGGATTCGTGTCGTGTTCGCGAGTCGTGTAAAAAATTATCAACCTTACTGTCGCGTGTTGAGTTCAGGTCGTGTCGATGCATGAGTATGAGACTATATAAGTCAACTCTAACCAACCCATTTAATGAAACGAAAACCCCTCGGCCATAACTTTTTAATCTCATATTGGATTTTTGTTGGATGTCAAAAATTGTTGACAAATAATTAATTATTTGTTGGGAATATGCACTGTTAGTTTCTTATCTTACAAATCTGAATGTTAAGGGTTGCATAATATATTTAAGAGAAAATACACTTTACCCCGAACTACCAAACTTTGTAAAGTAACACTCACACCACCTCCAACAATCACTAAGGGTTAAAATGGTCATGAATGGTTAAAATTGATGGAAAATCATTTCATGCTCTAAACCTCACTCTTTTTGTATCTAACTTTCCAAAATTCCCTTAAATTATTAAAAAAAATGCCCTTAAATTATTAAAAAAAAATGTAGTCGATGTCTTTCACTATCTTGTCCATTTCTTTTGCAAATCTACTATTAAACTTGTAAAACTCACATGTAAATTTCAATAGTAAATTTACACATCTCTTATACAAAAATAAATAAAAGATGTGCAAAAAAATGAACACAAACATTTCTCTTATTAAAAAGAATTATTTAACCAACTCAATAAAACTCAAAATCAAGCCAAACTCCTATATAAAAGTTGAATTTTAGCTGAACACCATCGTGCTCTACTGGAATACTTTACGGCCCTAATTGAACCCCTCCTAGTGCAAGGTTCTTATCTTACGAATTAAAATAAAGCTATCTCTTAAACAATGGAGCCCAGCCCCGTATTACATCTCATTTATAACGTTTTGAAATACAATTTACATAGGTAAGCTGCTCAATTTTTTTTTTTTCTTCATAACTACAATAATGGCAATGCCACATAGAAACATAAGAGAGAAAGAGAGAGAGAGAGAGAGAGAGAGAGATGTACAGGTAGGATAACAAGAACTTTATGTTACTTCGTAAACACTTTCGTTCCATTAAGAAAAAAAAAATAGGCATTTACAATGTCTCTTTTCCCTCTACTATGGATGATATAAACAAGCAGAGCTGGAAAAAAGAACAAAATCAAACTATAGAATAAAGGAGAATTCAACTTCACTAAAAAATCTCCCCTTCCTCCCCATCTACATTCAGATTCCCCTCATAATCATCTTCCATGGACTCAACTTTGATAAACAAACCTAGCTGCTCTAATAGGGTTCGCGTGTGAGACAAAGAACAGCCAAGCAACATATCCAGTTCCTTCTGAATCCACAAATTCTCTTCAAGATCAACAGTTTTTTCCACCTGCATGGACAAGAATAACATCGGATGCAACTCATAAGGATATTTTTGGTACGCAAAATAACTATTATTTGAAATAGCGTTTATTAAGAATAAACAAAGTAGAATAAAATAATATTGATGTATATACTTTAATACTTAAAATAACAACTCTCATAGTCATTGAGAGAATGACTATTCCTTAAATTAAAAGAATAGTTATTCCTCTCAATTTAATATTCATGCCCTCATGCCCATGAGAATGACTATTCTAAAGTTAATCAATTTCACCTTCTTTCATATTTAATAAAAACTATTCATTTTTTTTTTTAAATGTAATAGTCCTTCCATGTTTCAAACATAACCTAAGTAATAAAGAAAATCAATTTTTATAACTAAAAATGTGAAAACTATTAAACAAATCTAGACCTTGTGAACCGCAGCTCGAGCAGCTTCCCTTTCTCTTTCCCGCTTCTGCTTCAGATCAAGCTCTTCCTTCATTCGCGAGGCAGCTTCAGCCACTCTAATTTGGGCTTCAATCTTAGCCCTCTCTGCAAGTAAAAATTCACAATCATCAACTAAAAAGAAATGGAAGAAGGAAGCTGACGGCAATCTGAAGACATGCACCACATGAGGGAGAGAGAGAGAGAGAGAAAGAGCTCTAAAAATTTGTAATTACAAGCTATAAAAAGAAAAGTCACTTCAATAAGCCCCTACACACCGTCAACCCCAAATTAAATAAGATCAATTATTCAGATACCAAAAACAAAAAAAAGCTGGAAAATAGTAGGCTATACGTTATCTTTAAGAAATAAGCACAAAGAAACAAGCAATGTTTCACTCCCAACAAGAGGTGGACCTTGGGAGACTATCCCCCATGGAGATCGTGCTTGGCAACAAGTCAGCACCTTCAGCAGAGAGTCGGTCAATATCAGACACAAATATTTCTCAGGACCCTTTCAATAGACGAACATGATACATCATCATTCTTTTTTTCTTCTTTTTTTCGTTGGTCGATCGTTCTCTTCATTCGATCACTCTCTGCTTCAAAGATAGGGCGCTTTTCTTGGCTATTGTTGATAAAGGGCTAGGTCCTCCACGTCCGTCCCAAATGAAGGATGATCATAGGATCCCAACTCTAAAAAAAATAATAATATTTATTTTACACTAAGGTAAGCACTGTGTTTGCGCACGTAGTGCGCATTGAGCCTGGATGGTGGGCGGGCTTGGAAGCAGGAGCTGGTTTTTTTTTGTATGTAATTTCAATGAGTGAAGGAGACAGCAAAATACTGTGTCCTTTGAACTACATAAAATGCTTCATGTGCGTGCATTGCACAGTCGAAGTAATGCCATCAAAACCATAAGGTTAAAGGTTCCTCATGTCCCTTACAAACAGATGTACCATTCTTTGTACGTAGGGCAAATATTAAGGTGCTTAACTCACCTTCACGTTGTCTCCTTTCCAATTTTTCCTTTTCCTGCTGCATCTTCAAAGGATCAGCTTTATTACCCTACCATAAACAAGAAAGTAGCATATATAAGCAACTACAAAAAGATCGCAACACATGATATCAAATATTACATCATGCGATTGTCCTAATTTGGCATCTGAATTTTTTTTTTTTTACAGCAGAAATCAAATCTTGCACGATCAAGAATTTGTCCAAAAAAATCTTACATTGTCGAGCAGTGTCTTCTCTTGGGCTTTCAGAATAGTTTCTGCATAGCGGCTCTTCAGCATTGCCACACGGAGGGCCTTTTTTGGTGAAAGATGTACATCAAAATCTGGACATCCTATAACAAACGGACAAGAAAGCACCAAAATTACAGGCTGTTAGTTTGCCATGTCAAACAGTGACAAGTAACACGAAAATTCAGGTGTAACTGACCTTCTTGGGAAGTAGCATCAGTAGCAGAAAGTGTGGGCTGGGAAGTAAGGCATGCATTTTCATCGTCAAAAGCACTTACAGCCCCTTCATATCGTCACCAACAGCATGAAATCGATGAAATCGACAAAAAACTAGAAAATATTATGTATTTATAGTCAAATAAAATCAGTCACCCACCATCAGAATCTGGACCTGTCTTGCTCATTTGGGACACTGACATGCTTTTAGCCTGACAATCCTACATTTGAACGGAGGTTATAACTCATCCAATGGCGAGAAAATCTCTTAACTTCCAAACATATTCATGAAATCGATGAAAATAATGTCATGCATACCTGTATGGAAGCATCAACACCACATACACGATGATCTCTACCCACTGATCTTTCAGAAGATAAATCTGAAACAAAAAAGATTATCCATGAACCAATTCAATACTGGATACCCAAAAGAAGCAGCAACGAAAAGACCAACTAACCACTTGAGGATGCATGCGTTGAATCACAAGGTAGTATGCATTGGCATGTACTGTTGCCACATCTACCACATTTGCGAGCAATCGGGCTCAATGAAGCTTTGGCATTGACAGAGCCACAAGCATGTCTATTACCACTGTCAACTCCTATAGGACAAATTGCCAATTAGCCCCTATAAAGATCCATAAAGCAGAAAGCATACTCCGCCACTTAATACCTTTTTGGAAGTCTTTTCCTGATGACTTTCGTGTGCAGTTACGTGCTGTCTTGGCTAGCTGTGGCGATTAACAGAATATACACAACTCAGACAGTGCAGAAACATCTCTCATAATAGAAAATATTAAAAAAAAAAAAAAAACTGGCAATCTGATGTCTACAACCCACCATAAGTCATCAAATAAGTTAGTTGAGTCCAGAAATCTCAAATTGGTTAAACAAGAAAAGCTTCAATTCTAGCTTATTCATTATTATAACACAAAAAGAAGAAGTATACCAATCATGAATATCATTAACATATTACTTACTTCAACATCTCTTCCATCAGAACTCCTTGGGACCTTCTCAACAGATGTCATTGACCTCTTAAGCAACAAATTATTATGCGAAGGAGGCCCCTTATCAACATTTTGTCTTGTATCATTAGTCTCCTTCACTCGTCCACTCGAAAGTTTCCCTTGCCCAACTGTCGAGCTTTCACGATTCCGTTTTTCCTCAGAAGCTTTCCATCTTGTCTCAAAAATGTTGTTTAATTCCACTGCCATTTTGTGGACGCTATTATCAGGAGGATTGTAGAGCATTGCATTGGAAAAGGTCAGTCTAATGTCAGCCTCAAACTCTTCAGTGCCAAAATACATATTCTTCACTAGTTTGGACTTTATTGTTCCCAAATCCATGGGGTTCTTTATAATCGAGAAATAATCAGGAATGTTTAATCCCACAGGATCCACCGGTTTATTGAAAACCCAACCAGCTGGATGAGTCATCAGTTTTTTCAAAATGGTAGAACACTGCGAAGTCACACTACGGTCCATCTTTTGCCTCTTCTCCCTTTGACACTCTATCAACTGAAGGGGTCCACGCTTGTTAGACCCTGGCATAGAGGATTTTGCCTTCAAATACTCAGGATCCAACTTCTTTCCACCACCAGAAGGACAACTCACGGAATTGAGCGCCTTTTTCATCTCAGATTGATTACTTGCATTCACAAAACTACTGTGATTCTGCTCATCAACAAATGAGACCCGCTGCCCCTGCTCACATGATCCCGTGCTTGGTGTGACTTCTATTCTTTTCTTGGAGAACTTAAGCATGAAGTTCTTGTTTGATACAATGGTTTCAGCCGCAATCATATTGAGAAACTGCAAGAATTGAACAAGGCCAGTTCTCAGCAGTTGACCTCTTTGACCTCTTCAATACACTGACACTGAGCAAAAACTATGCATGACAGTGATAAGAGGCACAACAACCACCCCTTCAAAAGATTTAGCAGCAGATAAGCACCACCAGAAAATATTTGTTGAGCTAGCAAGCTACTGATAGTCTTGTTTAAAAAAATAAAATAGCTAATAATGAAAGAGATAAATAATTAAATTTTACTAATACAAGCAGAAAGTACAAGATCATAGCGTTCAATGTCAGATACCAGACTGATATGCAACTTTCCCATATTAACGTTTGTATCCTCATACATAAAACACTTTAAGCACTTTGTCTTATATAGACTCTGTTCAAGCATATTGCGTAAGTTCATTAAGAAACTACATTCCCTCTCAATAACAGATCCAATACACACTAATATCACAAGACAAGGGTTCAGGTTTAATGAGTCTCTCCCTCTCTCATAAACAAACACATGCAGTCGTACAAGCATAGTTAGGCATCTCTGATAATTGGATTGCACATGGACACTTCCCATCTATCTATTATTGCATCATAAGAGCCATTTATCTAATAGGTCAATTCCTGTGAAGCCATGAATCTTAGACAAGTGACACACAATTCAAATCTTTATCAAAGTAAGTCATCACATATAAAGATATGATAAAACTATTATAATAGGTTATGAATAACAGCTGAAAAAACGACAATTTAAACAACAATAACCTAAAAATGAGAAACCCAAGTGATAATGGCAGAGGAACATAATGGAAATAACGAAACAGATATACCCAAATTCACGCTTCAAAGTCTCTAATATAGGAAGATCTTCTGATAGAGGGGCTAATAAACTCATGATAAAAAATAAATTACAGCATCATTCATGACTCACAAGTCTCTTTATCGCTTGACTATTGGGTCGAAGTTTTCCGCCATGGTTGAGAAGATGTATACTTCTAACTCCAAACCCAAATTTAAACCCCAACCCCAAATCCAAACCCAAACCATAAACCCTAAGCTAAAACCCAATCCAAACCACAGCCTTCAACCCTAAACCCATTCAAACCCTATACCTCTCCGAATTCAAACCCTAGCCCCAAACCCAAATCCAAACCCTAGCCTTAAACCCNCAAACCCAGATTCAAACGCTATCCCTCTCCGAATTCAAACCCTAACCCCAAACCCAAATCCTAAAACCCGAAACCAACTTCAAACCCTAGCCCTAGTTCCAATTCCGGTGGTGAATATGATAATTCGGCGAAGCGAAGCAACCAAAAGACCAGAAAAATTGAAGACAAGTAATTGAAATTAGGGTTTCGAGAACTTACAGTCCGTCCAAACGCCGCCGGAGATAGAGCGAAGTTCTCTGAGACTACCGAGGGTAGTCTGCGAGAGAGACAGAGAGAAAGACTTGCGGCGGAGAGAGACTTCGCGAGGTATAAGCGGGTGATTGAGAGTGAAAAATTACGTTTTTGTACCTAGGTCAAACACTAATCCACCCGTCAATTTTCCGGGTCGTATTGTCGGGTCAAATCGACATATCTGGATACCGATTTACTTTTTCTAGAGTGGACGTCAGAGTTGAAGCGGATATATCATGCTAATTAGTAATTAGTGTATTTTAAAGTCGATTTAAAACATTCGTTGTCAAAATTAAGGGAAAGCATATTTTGCTCTAATAATATCACACTACCACTTCATGTTTAATGTACTTCCGAAACCATTAAGTGTGTCAATGTCTTTTATAAGGTATAATGAATGTTCCTCCAAGAACAAAAATACACTTCATAAAATTTAAAAAATTCTTAAAATTATATAATAAAAAGCTAAAATCTTTAAAAAAACTATTTTTTTAAAAAAATATAAAAATAAGGAAAAAAAATAAATTTAAAAAAATGAAAAAAAATAAACTAACACCCCCTTTTTTTATTTTTTTTTATTTCTAGTTTTTAATTTTTTTTAATTTCTTAAATTTCAAATTTTCCTTTTTTTGTTTAGTTTTTATTTTTATTTTTATGAGGATATTTTTGTCTTATTAAAAAAAAATTAGGATCATGTCTTTTTGTTGGCCTTGAGGACATTGACATTTTTTGATAATTTATGGGGGACATTAACACAATTGGTAATCTGGAGGCACATTGACAATATGTAGTAGTTTGAGAGAGATATATGTATTTTTTCCTAATATATTTATCATTAACACAATTTAGAATCTCTTTCATCCACACTTGTCAATATCATTATGCACTGACAAACTTTAATAGACCATGGCTCCTTAGTTTCATTTTTTTAAAAAAAAAAAAAAAAAACCTTTTTTTATAGTTGAATATTGAATTTTTAGGCTTAAAAATTAGGTATGACTCATCTTTCATACTTTAACCCCTCGATAATGAAAAAATCTTGATTCCGTCCCTTCTTGGCTTGCATTGCTATTTTAGCTATTTTATGAACTACGACATTAATTTTCCTCTTCACATGGTAAATTTAACAAAATTGCAAAGTATTCATAACGTTTTTAATATATTCCACTAGTTGACCAAAATGCCTCCAAATTCTATAATTGCACTGCATTCACTATCTGCATCGCATCTCCTTCAAGCATGATTCTCTCTCTCTCTCTTGACTAAATTTTTTGGAACTCAGCAAGAGATTCTTTTGCCCCTCTTAGCAATTGGGTTGGATGGGTAAAATTCCCCTTGTGTACTAAAGTGTTCATTCTAAACCATACTTTCCGTGCTACTACCGCAAACAGTCCGCACTCCTCCCTTCACACATGTCTATCATCTCCTCCAATACATGTATGAAGTTTGAACCCTCACAATATCTTTTCTGAAACTTTTTTCCTACACACTCCCCACACATCTCGAGCTTATGGGAAATTCCACAAAATATGTTTTACATTCTCCTCTTCTAGACCACAAATGGGACACTGGGTATCCATGATAAGTCCTTTCCAGAATAGATTCGCCTTGGTTGGTAGCAAATTATTGCAAGCTCTCCATAGAAACATCTTCACCGCATTTGGCACATTCAAATTCCAAAGCACTTCCATACTCTGTTATACCACAACCGTATTGAGCCTTCCCCTTTTGTTCAAACCTTGTCTTCTTTTTCTAAATGATAGGCACTACGAATCAACTGATCCTTTTGAGAATATAGACTTGGCAACTAACATATAACTGAAGCCTCCTTCTCATGGAAAATCTCTTCTATTAATGTTTTGTTCCACCACCTGGTGTCTTTATCAATGGTTCCTTCACTCTTGCCTCTTCGTCTAAAATCTTCTTGGGCGATTGTAAAACAAAATGTTGTAGGCAAAGCCAACCACTTATCCCTCTATATTTGCAATGATTCTCCATCACCAATACTCTATATTAGCTTTTCTTTGAGTAAGTTACTTGCTGACCAAATACTTCTCCATGCAAAGAAAGATTGACCGCCCAATCTTGCATCAAAATAGTGTTGTTCGGATAATATTTTGCTTTGTGAAGCTTTGCCACCAAAGTATCAGTGTTATTCAGAAGCCTCTCACATTGTTTTACTAGCAACACCTTATTGAAGCAAACCACAGCCTTCAAAAGAACTTCTTTCCTACTTGTGAGAGAAATTTAACCTTCCAATTTTGCACCCTGTTCCATAGTCTGCCTTTTAGACTACTAAATGCTCGAGTCCTGGATCTCCCAATGAGTGCTGGTAGCCCCAAGTACATGTCATATTGTCTTGTAGCGCCCCCTCATTTTTTTACTATATCATTGCCATTGACAATGATGGAGTATGAAACCCATTTCCTCATCACTTCTTCTAAAAAACAGCCTACTTGACCATATCATATGTTTTACTCATGTCCAATTTTAGGGCCATATAACCCAATCTCCCCCATACGAGAATGGATGGTATGCAAAGTTTTAGATGCAGCTAATATATTATTAGAAATAAGTCTACCCGAGATAAATGCACTTTGGTTGTGCAAAATTAGGTGGGGGTAGCAATACCTTCAGTCTGTTTACTAGTACCTTAGATATGATATTGAACAATACATTACATAGATTGATCAGTCTAAATTCCATCACTTTTGTGGAGGGTTTTTCTTACTTTTGGGATAAGAGTACTAACAGCAGATATCTTAAAGCTTGTTCAATTTTCTAAATATTGAAAAAATAAAAATAAAACTACAAAAAGGCACATGCTGCAAATATCCTATAAAACTTGTTTTAGAAGCAATGTAGCTACCAAATAGATTATTATAATCCTAAAATACACACTAACCAATGAACAGTACAATGACTAAAAGGGGAAAGTGAGAAAAAAAGAAAAGAAAAAAAGAGTATTTAATTAATATAAAAAAATATAAGAAAATTTATTGTGAGGTATTTTTTTTATAGGGAATCAAAAAATAATTTTGTTCTTAAATTTAAAAAAAATGATTGAATGTCTGCTACTAGTGCTCTAAGGGCAATATAAGTGGAATTAATAGAGGTGTCAAATTGACCATTTTAAAAAACTTAAGACAACTTTACATGCCCCCCATCTTCTACTATAGCTCAATTTTTCTAATAAAATATGTTGCATAGCCATCCGGGCCCAGGACTTTTAACGGCTGCATTTGATTTAACGCTCTACTCACCTCCTCCACATTAAAACTATTTCAGAAGTTGATCATTCATTTCTCTTGTGACACAAGGCTTCAATGCAAACAAGCAATCCTCTATACCTAACAGGCTCATCGCTGAAAAAAAGCTGCTGAAAATAATTTATAAAAGCTTGGCCAACTTCATCTTGGCTAGTGCATAAAACACCATTTTCATCCAGCATTTTACTTATATGATTGGCCCTTGAACTTTAGTTTGCACAAGTAAAAGAACAGCAATGATCCCAAAACCATAATCTCTAAATTAAACTTCTTTACCAAATTTTAGCCAAAAAAAAGTAGCCATTAAATCATAGAATCTTAAATTATCACTGGTTACCACTTACAATATTCAGAGTTAAAATAATAAATATGTTTAAAAAATAAAATAAAAGGAGACTGCCCATATGCACCAAGGTTATTCTTCATAGCTCTCAACAAGCAAAATGGATAAATGAATAGCAAAAGTATTGAGCAAAAGGGTCAAGCTCAACCATAATCTGCCATCAACCACAAATTTCCTCGATGTTAATTCAATCTCAAACTGTTCAAATACAAGCAACAGCACACAGCTATCCTAGTTCAGTGATCACCAACAACAAAATAGACCAGAACCATAGAGAAAAGAAACTACATGAGCACTGAAACCCGCCATTTAAACTAAATCCACAACATGAATGAAGTACATCAGAGGTAGACTAACACAACAAATATAAAATTCCCTAAACAGGAGAAGTAACAATACAACAGACACAAACCCAAGTTCCAAAACATCCAACTCGTTTTAAGAAAATTTGTGGTATGATGGATCACTTGGAAAGCACATTCTGCTGGGACAGATTCACCATTGAAACTAAATTCACAACATAAAAGTACACTAGAGTTAGACTAACATATATCTATGCAGCACCGATGAGAAGTGTAAAATTTCCCAAACACAGAATTAACAACAAAACACATACAAACCCAAGTTCGAAAACATCCAAATTGTTTCTCAGGCAAATATATATTCTACTTAGTCGTTCATTTCACTTCTAGAGATTTAAGGTGATGTTCTGCTGGGCCTGGTTCACCATTGAAACTAAATCCACAGCATAAAAAAGCATACCAATTGTTTCAACAAATATCTATGCAGCACCAACGAGTATAAAACTCCCCAAACAGGAGAATAAACAACACAACAGATGCAAACCCAAGTTGCAAACCATCCAAATTGTTTCTTAGGCAAATGTAAACCCTACTTTTCACTTCTAGAGATTAAAAGCAACATTGTGTGAAATGATCGATCACTTAACAAGTGTGTTCTGCTGGGCCTAGTTCACCATTGAAACTAAATCCACAACAAGTACACCAGAGGTAGACTAATACATATCTATGCAGCAACGACCACAAGTATAAAATTCCCCAAACCAGAGAATTAACATTACAACAGACACAAACCCAAGTCCCAAAGCATCCAAATTGTTTCTTAGGCAAATACTCAATCGTTCACTTCACTTCTAGAGATTAAAAGCGAAATTGTGTAAAATGATCGATCACTTAGCAATCACGTTCTGCTGTGCCTGGTTCTCTTGCTGCTGTTGATAGTTCAGAGGCCTCCTGAACAGCATGATGTGCGGCTCCGGGCGATGAATCGCATAGTGCACCCACCCTCGGCTCTGCTGAACCCCAATCGCACGCCATTCATTCTATACACACACAAAAAAAAAA
>FXXK01001114.1:35692-69420 GCA_900184695.1 Betula pendula
GAAGTCATGGTGCGACTCAGAGAGAGATGAGAGAGAGTGAGAATGTAGTGGTTTATGAATTGTTAATAACTTATTTATATTTGCTTCCTGATAAGGATGTTTTGATGGGAGGTTTTTCTATATAAGTTGTGGGTTTCTGTGTTTTTTTTGTAAGTTTTCTAAAATTTTTGAAATTTAGCGCTGTTGAGTTTTTGGGAAGGGAGCTTTTGGACTATTTTTGTTGAGCCAATTGGTTAACCAAAAGTAGAAAAAAATACACCTAGTGGATCAACATTTTTTTATGATGGGTCCCATATAATAACTGATGGAGTGTACAGTTAATATCTAATCATTTAAAAAAAATACTTTGGCGTCTCTACGTCTTCATTTGTTTCTTCTTTTTCTTATTTGTTTCGTTTCCCCTGCGCTTCCGCACCAGCCGGGCTACAGTGGTCTCTCTCCTCAATCTTTTGTTCTTCTCTTTCCTCCCCCACTTTCGTTCGGTCTTCCTTCCTTCCTGTCACGATTCTCTCCCTCTTTTTCTTTTCTCTTTTCTTTCTTGGCTTTCCTCTCTCCATTCTCTTCTCTCCTTTCAGGCGATGGTTTCTTTTCTTCGCCGGTTCGTTTTTGCCTGGACGTGCGTTTGTAGTTCGGCTTGTGGTTTTTGGTTACCATTTTTTACTTTGATCCTTTGTCTTTGTTCTCTCCACTTATCTCTTGCTTTCAATCTTCTTCTCTCTGTCACCTGTGGCGTTCTCTCTCCTCTTTTGAGGTCTTGTTCTTTCTTTCCTTCCTCTCCTCTGGGGTGGAGTGATGGGAATGGGGTAACGAGCATT
Organism: Betula pendula; assembly: GCA_900184695.1. NCBI lineage: Eukaryota > Viridiplantae > Streptophyta > Magnoliopsida > Fagales > Betulaceae > Betula > Betula pendula. The sequence continues at coordinate 36,508 of FXXK01001114.1, forward strand.
GGAGGGTGCTCGGAGTTTGATATGAAGGTTCCTGCTGAGGTTGATTTTGCTCCAATTGTCCTTCCTTCATGTTTTGCTTTCTATGGTATGTTGACAAAAGGGTGGAAATGGTTGCGGGGATTTTGGGTAGGGTGTTTGATTTTCGAAATGGCAGAGGCTTGTAGAGTGGAGTGCGATTGGGTTTGTTGTTGGATTTGATAAAATTTATGATTATAGCACAGCTAGGAATTCTGGGTTTGAAATGAATTTGGGTTCTTGACATGAATTCTCGTGTCTGTGATGGAGCGAGTTAGAGATAGTTATTAACTCGAGAGGGTGAGATGAAGCTGAGTTAACAATTTTGTCTGAAAAAAATAAATAAACATTATATAAATAAATGAATATGTGAGTAAAAATAATACTTTTTGATATGAATATATAGTTGGAATTACGTTGTATGGTATGGATGAATTTATTGCTGTGAGGCTGTTAGGAGTGCTTTTAAATAGAAGATCATGGTATGGTTTAGTAAGTAGAGCGGTTAGGGAGGTGTAATTTTTTTGGGGTTAAATTGGGGCTAGGGTGAGAGTGTGGCTGAGGCTCTACTTATTTGGTGGAATGTGGTGTGTATGTAGGTGTTGGTTGCGTTGTGGGGGGTTTGGTCGCAGGCTATAAGGTCGTCGTTTAAGAATTAGGGTGTTTTAGCATCGGGTATTTGCATAAGATTTAAATGGAGGGGTTTCGGTTTGAAAAAGGTGGATAATTCTAGATGCGTATGATGTTTAATTTAATAACGCATCATACATTTGTTTTTATTTTTTTTATTGTTTTATTTATTTTTTTTGTTATTTTTTATTTGGGTGTGTGGTTTTTATATATTTGTTTTCAATTTTTGATATGGCATATAGATAATATCTGTTTTTTATTGTTGTATTTGGAGATTAAAAACAATGTGGTGGTAAAAATTTAGAGTGTTTACCCTTAATATACAGCGTGGGTTGTGGCGATAATCACTTTTGGGGCAATATGATGTGTGGGTCTTTGAAGCGCAGAGATCTTTGTGGTAGCGGGGAGGTGTACTTTTTATATCATGTGACAACCCAAGATGGCGGTATAATATAGCCTCGTAAATTTTTATATTTATTTATTTAAATTCTGCTTTCGGTATTAAATGCCGTGTGTGTTCAAATGTTATTTTGGGTTGGGTTCAAGCTTGGGTAACAGTTGTTCTTGATTTGGTGCGGAATGGTGAGTTTAATTCATCCTTAATAATGCGGGTTTAAGAATTTGGGAACCATCGGAGGCATTAACGTGCTCGGGTTAGAATACCGGTGTTTTATTGTGGATAGCCCCGTTATGGTTTTTATGCTTTATCAAAGGTAGTGGTGCGATTTGAAGGGGTTGTTTTAATGTAAGGAGCAAAAATGTTAAATTGGTTAGTTTCTTTGTGTGGTTTTGAACGTTTATTTAATTACAAATCACGTGCCTGTGGGTATAAAATATATATACATCAAAGGTCCTCTATTATGTGGAGGTGTTGTTGGTGCTGGGCATATAGAGTTATTCTGGTATCATATATATCTACGTTCCTCCTGAAACAAATTTTGGTTCCCTCATGTTGCTATTTATTTTATACAGTAAATTTTGCTTAGTTTCTAATTACGCGTTTTCTTTTATGAACGTTAGTTTCATCGTTTATACAATTGAGCCTATTTACGCCACATCGTCGTATCATTGGTTTTGACATGCGCCAGACTTAACAGTTTTTGTTAAAATGCAACTGACGAAAAGTTCTGTTATGAAGTGGATTTCTGTTTATTATTGGTGAGGGCCAGAGCCATCAAAGTATTTTGGTGTTATTATTTTTCTTTATACGCTATACATGGAGTGCATAATATTGTGTATTTCAAGCGTGCAACAACAGATCAATTGCATTTTTCCCCTTTTAAAATTTAAAAAAAAAAGAATCATATCAAAAGTCATTTTTATAACGTTTTTATATTTTTCATTGTTCGATTTCACTTGTTTTTTAACAATTTTGGTTTCTGCTACTTTGTTTTATATTGTGATTGTAATACTAAAAATGGAATGAAAAAAAGGAGATGATAGTAAATATGTGGAGGAAGAAAGGAGATTAAAAAAAAAGAATAAAATATGGATAATGAAATATCATGTTAATGGATAACTGTTTTATTAATATTCTAATTTGTTATATAAAATTTGCGTTACTAAAAAACAAGAACTTTTTTCACTTTTCCTGTTTTTCTCTATACATAATATAAATTTTACAACATTTTTTTTCTACTTTATATCTACATCAAAGCTAAATACTTTCAAACCCAACCAACCTGCTTTGACAAACATTACCCTTCAATGCCAACATATTACATTTAGCCCACATCAGGCGTCGCTTGTTTGCAGATTCCCATGTTTTGCGCAATAAACGACTATTATGTTGGTTCTGTTCATTTGTGTGGGGTTATCTGTTTATGGCTCTCGATGTGAAAGATAAATATCATTTTCGAATATGAGAAAAGTATCAGTAATCCAATGCCAAAAATAAGAATGTGCATTGACTCACATACTTGTTCCACGTGTCCAGATTTAGATTATTTTTCAATTTTAATATTTTTGCCAAGTTCTTTCAAAGGAAGCTTGGTCTAGTGTGGGGTCTTGATTACATATGTATTGTCGTGCGTACATGATATTTAAGTAATAGTTATTTTTATCTTGGAATGGATCAATGTCAATATGATGCTAGCTGTTTGTTGATAATGTTGTTTTCGCTAGGGGGATGCCGAAAATTGAATATCGGCAATACATGGTTTTATGAAAGGAAGGGGGGGCCTGGCAAAATGGGGAGGGTCTTCTTGAGTGCATGTGTTGGCCTATCGGGATTATATGATATTTGGGTGGGTCTTTTGGGTAATGTTTGATATTTCTGAATTTTTATTGATCTTTTGTCGGAAACATAGCCTTTTCTCTCTATTGCTATTTCGTCTATATGAATGAATTCTAATGGATAATATAGGAAGTAGACAATAGAAAGGAGAGGGTGATACATTTTAATGTATGGTTTTTCTTTGTGTGTGTATACTTATAACGACAGGCATTGTTAGAAGTATGGATAAGGCGAGAGCCATGCGCTGTGTAGATTATATGGATCTTTTGTATAATAGATGGTGATTGAAGGGTTTCGGAGACCCCGTTGAAGGTTTAAAACAACAAAGTTATTCTTCTGCGATGGCTATACTTTGGTGCGTGGAGGAGAGGTAGGTTGACTAGTCTGTTGCTTATGATTGTTATGTTTGTTGCGTGGATGTTCTTTTGCTCTAAAGCCAGGATAGTGTATGCGATATGTCGTCTTGGATTTTGAGTCCATGTTTTTCGTGTTTGACGAGAAAGATGTTATTATTTGCGGGTGGTCGGAGTAGGGTTTTGCTTATCACGCGCGAGTAGCCTTGCCTCCCTTCATCTGCAAGATGCTCCGCAATTTTTGAGACCCATGTGTTGAGGGTGTGGGGGGCTGGGTTGAGGGTGGCGTGGCGATGCAATTCGTTGTCATGTTCAGCTGGAAAATTTGCCCTTGTAACTTGGCTTCATATCGCTGAGGCACGTTCTGTGCATAAGGTGTGATAGTTTTTTCACCATACTGTGTTTTAATCTGAGTTCAGTCTCTGTATCGGGGATTATAGCTGCAACACATAAAATATTGTTGTGCAATAGTTTAGTTTCAATGTGTTCTTGGTGGGCTCTGGAAACCCAAGAGAATCGAGAAAAACACAACTGGTACTGCGGTGCATTGCTTTTGGTGTTTATATAAATTGACCAATTATTACTTCGTTCTCTCTCCCATTGTATTGATTCCAGCGTTCTCTCTTTGGGTTCGGGTCTGGGTGCTTTTTTTTTTTCTGCTTCTGCAAGTAAAGCAAGGTGATGGTTGGAAGTTGAATCCTACACTCATGAAGTCATTTGTTTGGCTATTCAAGTTTGACTGGACTATTGTGTATATGGTGTGTTATCCAATATATTGCTTTTTTATTGAAATTGAAGGTTTAATTAATATGGAAAGGGTCCTGACAGGCCCAAAGACAGATCGGCCTTGGCTCTAGTGATGTAACTTTGAATACGAGTTTAGGGATGGTTGGTTGAGGACCGTTTGAAGTAAAAATTATGCAAATAGGTACGATTGCTTCTGTATAGAAATTGGGGTCGCGAGAGCTGTCGCTCGCCGAAGGCTGGCGCACTCTTCCGGGGGTGACGTGGGCGCGCGTCTGTCTTATGATTAGGGTTCTGGTCATTTCACGTGAAGCTAATAGTAGGAGCGAGGAGGGTGCGTTGTTTGTGTATTTATCGTGTTTCCTACGATATCGGCATATTTGGTTCGACACCCTGAAGGTTGTCGGCGTCCTTCCTTCTATGGTTGGGCGTCGTGATGATGCTCGTCCATAGGAGGCCGAGTTGTGGTTTGTGGGATATAGTTGGTGTGCTGCGTCCTCTCTGCTTTCACAAAATAATCTGGTTTCTGTAACTTTTTGTTTGATGGCTCTATACACCTGAGCAGCCCAAAAAGGATGAGTTTTTCACCGATATGGCGACTAGATTTTTTTTTTGGGCATGCTGGGGTGATTAGAGCTGGCAATCACTAGAATATATGTTGATGGTACATCATGGTTTCTTACTTAGTTGTGTGTGTGGTCTCAATGTTTCTTCTGCACTCTCCAAACACCCAGAATGAACTCTTGATATGTGAATAACACATGGTACATTTTGCTATTTACGTTTGATTTTTGATTGTTGATCGACTCGCGGTTATACATAATCAAATTTTTTGTGGTTTCGCATATCTGTTACGATTTAGCTTCATCATCAGTCGCGCGCTGGTTTTGGTCAGCGGAACATGTGTGTGTCATCAAGTTGCAAGATTTTTTAGATGTTTATATGTAGTGTACGATTGGAAATAGTATTTGTATAGTCCTAGGCACTTGAGACTGTTCATCAAGTGTTATTGTTTATGACGTGTGCCTGAGCTGAGTCTTTGTTAGGGTTGTGTAATATGATGAGTATATCAATTATATTGGTCACTGGAGCAGTTCAAGACGGGTTGCCTTATGGGACTGTTGAATATTTTCGGAGTATGTCTTGAAGGTTAGCAACTGTGTAATAGGTAAAATCTTATTCTGAAAATATCCCATCTTATCTTAAAGGCGTAATTGCTTGCGAGCATTCGCTCTCGAATTGTTCAGCTCACTCTCTTTGCGCGAGGGTAGTAGCGTTTGGTTTTCTTAGTGATTAGTTATGTTATTTATCGTCTTGAACCAAAGGTAGAGCGACAGTCGTTTGTGTGTGATCGGGGTGCTGTTCACTAGCAGTAATTCACAATATTTCCCCACACCGATCTGAAGCTGCTTCCTTCATTCGATGGATCCTCCAGTGGATTTAGGCCATGTGAGTTGGGAACTGTGCGTCGACTGGTTGTGGGTGTGCATTTTCACAAAATATTGTATCCTGGTAGGGCCTGCTCTTAACACTCGGTGCGCACGCGGATAATATATTCACCATTGTGGCATTGATTTAGGGCTGGAAATACATGGTAAAAGATGTAATGATTAGTATTTTCGAAGTTCGGTTTGTCTCTACTTCCAAATTTAGCCCAAAGATTAGTTGAGTTTCTATGAAAACACTCAATGTAGCCTGTTCGAGTTTTTCTGGTGTAAATTATGACAAACCCTAAGGATTTTTGTCCGCATTATGGTTGATGTTATGTCTTCTGTCTCAGCCGCTGATAATGAGGTCTTGAGATGTGTTTCTCAGATTGGAATGCAAGTGATAGTTGGAGGGAAGAGTTAATGGTACTACTTAATCGGAAGGGGTTCTTTTGTTCACAAGTTAGAATAGGGTGCCGATGGTTGCGGCCCCCGCCCGGCCCGGCGCTCGCGCGCGCGCCTCGCCTTCCTTTTTTTGCGTTATCTGTAGGATATTGAGGTAATTTGCGTAATTAATTTATGGTTATATCTGGGCAGTGCCAGATCTGTGTCCCTGTATTGTGATCTTAGTTGTCTGGAATAGAGTTTCATTAGGTTTTAAAGTACCTTTTTTGAAAATGGTTGATGAATATTATATGTGTATTAATATACATTTTCTGTAATAAGTTGGTCGCAGCTTATCGCCGAGCGTCGGCACTCTTTGGCGGGTAGTGGGTTTTATGCCCCACTGTCTCTTCGGAGGTATAGATTCTACGGAGCTTGTATCTGCGCTTGACACCAAGGTAGGCCGAAGGTCGTGTCGAGGATTTCTGTTTCCTAGCCGAATCGCATATTTCGCCACCCGAGAGGCCGTGCCTTCGCTTCCAGATTCGAGATGCTCCATCAAGGCCATGGTGGAGGGTCTTGGGCTGCGTCACTTGCTGGCATTTCACAAAAATTTCTGGTACTCCTCAACACTTGAGCACCAAAAATTCACCATATGGTAATGTTTCTTTGGCTGATTAAGCTGCAATACAAAAAGATGTACTTATTAATCTCAAGTTCTTTGCATCCCAAACCCAAATGAATCTAGAAAACCACACTACCTCATCTCGGTTAAATAAAACCAAATTTTTCGCAATATTGATTTAGCTTCATCAGCCGCTGGTAGCACATGGTTTCTCAATGCAAGTAAGTAGAGGACGGGAGTAATCCTACACTAACCAACATTCATCAAGTTTGAATAGGTCATCCAAAAAGAAAAAAGAAACCTCTCATCAACCTAGTCTGACAAATTACGCTGTCTTTTCATATCAGTACTCTGCTTGCTATTGATCGGAACATTTCAGTTACACAACTGATTTACTGGCTTATCCTTCTTTATCTTTTTTTTTTTGTGGTAAGTTACACACACACTCAGTGGAACTTGATCCTACGACCTCACCTTCCACCTTGCTACAAAAGAAGGGAGTACCATTTGAGCTAAAGTTTATTGGTAACTGGCTACATTATCGGGAATAATGATCAGAATAATACACCGATTGTAAAACATTATCAGGTAAAATGTAAGGAGACATGACACTTGACTGTTACTATTGCATGGTAGACCCTACCAAAGTCTACGCCCATATATTCCTTTTGCAAAACCAATTAATATATCATAACTCAAAGAAGGCAAACAGGGTGGCAGAGAATATATATATATAAAAGTATTGATAAAATGAAGTCACGGCCTGATGTAGAACTAATTATATTAGCAAAATGTTCCTAGGGCACAAAAATGAAATAGAAACCAAACAAGTATTTTAAATTATGACATTTTTTAGGAGAAAATATCAGACAAGTTAAAGCACGTAAGGTTTGACATTGCATCGATACTATGTGAGAATATGCATATTTTGTACCCTGCACAATAAATGATGTAACAAGTTATCTCATTGTCAAAACTTACTTCATATGATTTGATATTCCAGATGCTTACTATAGAGGAAAATCAATTTTTTTTTACATGTAATGGAAAATCACCTGTATACTAACATAGCAATTAAGAATCTCTCACGTGGAAAATGGAAACATACTGAAAGCAACTATCTANTAATTTTTTTTTTTTTGTGGTAAGTTACACGCACTCGGTGGAACTTGATCCTACGACCTCACCTTCCACCTTGCTACAAAAGAAGGGAGTACCATTTGAGCTCAAGTTTATTGGTAACTGGCTACATTATCGGGAATAATTATCAGAATAATACACCGATTGTAAAACATTATCTGGTAAAGGGTAAGTAGACATGACACTTGACTGTTACTACTTTATGGTAGACCCTACCAAAGTCTACGCCCATATATTCCTTTTGCAAAACCAATTAATATATCATAACTCAAAGAAGGCAAACAGGGTGGCAGAGAATATATATATATAAAAGTATTGATAAAATGAAGTCACGGCCTGATGTAGAACTAATTATATTAGCAAAATGTTCCTAGGGCACAAAAATGAAATAGAACAAACAAGTATTTTAAATTCTGACATTTTTTAGGAGAAAATATCAGACAATTTAAAGCACGTAAGGCATGACATTGCATCGATACTATGTGAGAATATGCATATTTTGTACCCTGCACAATAAATGATGTAACAACTTATCTCATTGTCAAAACTGACTTCATATGATTTGATATTCCAGATGCTTACTATAACGGAAAATCAAATTTTTTTTTACATGTGATCGAAAATCACCTGTATACTAACATAGCAATTAAGAATCTCTCACGTGGAAAATGGAAACATACTGAAAGCAACTATCTATTTTCATATGAAGAGGCCAATTCCACTTAAGAACCCTCCATCTTATATCAATATTGGCCTCCTTACAACATTCAGAAGTGAGTCTGGAAACTTTTGATCTCTACGAACTACAAAATTTTACAAAGCAGAATGAATTATGTTGCAATCTGTGCAACAAAACCACTTCTGTTTTGGCAATTCACAGTGGATAAATCTTGTTAACATTTGTAGTTCAAATAAACAGAAAAGTAATTCTAGTGGCAATAGAACAGCAAAATACAACACGAAAAAATTCTCACCCTAAGGTCTTCCATATGGTGATCCTTCAAAGAGCCAATATGATATTCCTTTGCACATTGAGGGAACAATACACGTAATTAGGTATGTAAACAAACCAACTAGAAATGCAAAGCATTTCAAACATAGGACTTGAAAAGTCTAGACGTGAACTGAATATAAACTCCTGGTAACAGAAAATAATTGGCATCAGGACCAAAATTTCTGCTGAAATTATGGCCTATGCAAGCATCAAGATCAAGAACAATTAAAAATCTGTCATGTTGACGATGTAAAATTAAAGTTCATAAGACAAAAATAAATACCAAGGAACACCATATATAAAAAGACAAAAGAATACAATTCTTGATACAAAGCAGCAAGAAAATATGGCCCCAGTTATATCACGAGAAACTAGTCAATCACAAAACATATGACCAGGAGTAATCACTGGAAGGCCAAGGTTCAATTACAGACTGCTGAGATGGCATACAATCATCTGGTATAACTACCATTTGGTCTTAGATGCATAGCAACATTTTTTTTTTACTTTTTTAGGATTCATATACAAAAAAGTTGAGGCCATAAGTAAATAATGAAGCATCTATGGTATAGAAAATATTGATGGCAAGAAGAGTTTTGACAGTAAGAATGCATCGCTTGGTTATCTGTTCTTTAGGATCAACTCCAGCAACCCTTCCAGCTGCCACAACATTAGCATTATGCTCTAGAGATTTTTCTTTTTGGAAGACATTCTGGCGATATCTTGTTAAAAAGATAAAGTAGACAAATAAGTTATGATACATGCATTTGCAATTCAAAACACAATATACACATAATCGACAGGTTTCGGCTTTTGAAAATTTTCTAGTCTCCCAAATATCAAAGAGTTGGAAGTTAATGACCCTAGCCCAAATGTTTATCATATTAGTATGAGATTATACACAAAATGTGAAATGTGTCTCTAGCTTTGTTAGATTCAATTTTTAGTTAATACATGAAAACCACATAGTAGTATAAACCAAATGGGATTCGAATCGATGACTTTAGGAACTGAACGAGAAACCCAAAGATACAATAAATGTGGAAGAGACATTAGAAGAGCAGAAAAATAGACACACATGTTTCTAGTGCAATCTTTTTATGAGACACAAGGTCAGGCACTTAATTTATGAGGCTAGAGCTCCTGAGGGTAGGCATCAATGGCAACGATTCTCAACAGCAAAGTTTATCTTTCCAATCTTGCAATCACTTGACATTCAAAAATAAAATAGCTAATCTGCTTCTTTCATTGCAATATCTTTACAACCTAACTTTCATCTTTTTTTAAAAAAAAAATTTAAATTTTTTTTGCAATACATAACCTCTCTTCTTATAATCTTCCATGAAATACCCTGAGTTTTAGAAGATAATCACTACAAATGTCTGAGTAATTGGATCTTCACCACTAAGAAAAAAACATTTCAAGAAAAACAAAAACTCACCTATGTGAAAAGCCAATGGACATCCACCACAGCGAAAAGATCCCCTCCATCTTGACAGATAGAGCACAGTTCATCATTTACATTAGTTGACAATTTACAACCTTTTGACAGGGATGTAGACAATTCATGAAGAGAAATTTCGTTGTATGTGTAAATGTGTAGGTAACTGCAAAAACAAAACAAGCTCAACTCAAATGAAGAAAGAAATTAAAGAGGAAAGCTGATACAACTTATTTCTTGTCAAATTCCAAATTACCAACTGAATCATGCCATTTGACAAACGAGTAAACAATTGATTTGGGACATCAATCACTTGACCAAATAATATGAACCCGGCCACCCGAATGATTTGAAACACTCATGGCTTCAAAATGTGAGGGGCTGACCTGCTCAGTAAATGTAAATAAAATCACTCTCTAGCAAGATATTGAAACAGAATATCAGTTCCAGCAGAAGCAAATTTACCTTGAAGTTGCAACAAATACAAAAGATTCCAAATCCTTTTTGTAACTGACCAACAATTTCTGCCTACAACATATATATCACTACTAAAAAAAAAGGCAAATCCAATTACTTAAATAAAACAATTGGTTTGCTCATCTTCTTGCTATAACCTTTCCATGAGAATAATATGCTACTTTGGTCCCATCTGGCAGCACATCTTCCTCAAAGACCAACTTATGCAAGCGTCGATCTCTTTCAAAAGAATGTGGGGGAAAATGTGAAAGTTAGAGCTAGTTGTGATCAGAATTATGAAACAACAAAGGATTTAAAATGACATTGCACAGATATATCACTAGAAAAAATACTTACTTTCTTGTTAGTCTTCTCTGACAATTACTTCAAGATGAGATACACTTCGAAGCACTGTCAGATGACTTTGGAACCAAAATTGGTTTTGGTGATCTGCAATGATCCAAATAAACCCAAATTTAAGTATCATTGAGTTTGCAAATTAATTGTGGAAATAAAATCTGTCGTTCTTATAATAAATTAAGGATAATCTATAAAAGAGTATAGAAAAAATCAAGTAAACAGCATGTTTAGAAAAATGCCATATAAATTTATGATCTAAAATTTAAAAGGGAAAGAAAATCTGGAAATGAAAAGGGATTAGAGCTGTCCAGAACAGTCATCCAATCATACAAAAATTGTAGAAAAACATAGACTTGAGGTTGTATCTAGATATTTGATGTGTACTTGTGAACGTACATTTTGCCAATTGACTGACCGAACTGTCTTTAGTAACTAAGTTGTGCACATAAACCTGAGAAAGAGGAAATAATGATCAAACAAGTTGATCATAAGAGCACAAAGAGACCCTGACGAATCAATATACCTCTGAACCACCAATTGGAACACATGCAGTAGAAGTGCTTGCCCCCAAAGCAAAAAGACACGCCAAGAGGATGTTTATAATACCATTTCGGAGTTCTCAAAGCAGCTGCATAAAAGAGATGGTTGTAAAAGGAGCTATTATGGCACTGAATTTCACAGGCAATAGAATCAAATACAGAAAAATAACAAGGGTGGGTGAGGATAGGTTTAAGTTCTTATTGCTTCCATTAGTTTCGAAATATTTCTTGGGATCTATAATTTCTTTCTTCCCTTTATGGACTCACTACTCATCAAATTTAGAATCAGCTAATGATTAATTTCTGTTGCAATTACCCAATGAAATTTAAACTTGCTTACACAAACTAATTGGTAAATTGATTGAAAAACAGAAAATTAAAAATATATAAGGAAGTTGTGAAATTTTTTGGAAAATTCATCTTAAGAATATGCATAAGGTGAAACTGAACAATGTGAACTCTTGAAACAAAATAATGAAAACAAGTATCCTTGTCTAAGTGTATGTCAGCTCAGATCATCCCAACAATGTAAGTTCAAGAAATGCCTTTTTTTTTTTTTTTTTTCTTTTGTATTTGTAAATAATTCACACTCCATTTAGCCCAGAGGCCAATATTTCCCAAGGCATCAAGACCAGTGTCATGCTAGTGACTCAAAATGGCAGAATCAAGATTGAGCTTGTAGAATGTAAACTGAATCAAGCATTGTGTCTATAAGCATGAATTACCCTTAAACCAGTTTGATTGAACACAATTAACAAGCCTATTGGAAAATGACTTATTAGTTGATCAAGAGAATGGCATAATGACACTAGTACAGTTTCTATTGCAGTCCAGATGATCTGCTAAAAATGCAAACACCAATCAGAACCCATAAAGTCAAATATTCATATATCTCAATGTGTATTAACGATAAAGCAAGGAAGAACCATTGAAAACTTACCAGCACCACTTAGTCAACAGATAATGTCACAAAAGCCCAGCTTCAGTTTCTCATCTCAACATTTTGATAATTGAAGGAATCAAAACCAGCACTAGCTTCCAATTGGTCTAGTGCCAGCTGGATGTTAGGCAGCCAGCCACTTTGTTACCATAGATCAAGTCATCCACCTTAACGGGATCATACAGTAGCCCCAAGAAAATCCTTTGCTGCCACTCATTACCTTTTCCCACGTAGCAGCTTTCAGGAGAACAGGTACTGCAAAAATGGTAATTCAAGAACCTACACTTCCAACAAAGAAAAGAAACCGAAATTTCCCCGTGATGTTGATTTGGGGCCCCACTTTCACAAGGTCCACAAGTCGCCACTGAACTTTTAATGCCTATTCATCAGAAAACAGCTGAACATCTGAGTAAAAAAAGAAATAACAACACATGCATAGTAAGTTGAAACAGAAAATCAACACAAATGTGCATCAGATGATAACGATTATTTATGCAAACAAAGACAACTTATCCTTTTCCCGCATCCTAGCACAACAGTGCTGCAATACAAGTTCATGGTAGTGCAAATGCAGATTTGAATAAAATATTCCATGCACTTGCTAACCTAATTCCAAATCAATTAGAAATATTTTTTGATACAAATAAAACCTGCATTGAAATGAGCAGATAAGGCTTCATCTGCCTCCTAGTTCCCATTTACAATCTTTTAAGGTAATACGATATCTAAATTCAATTTCATTTTAGTTATTAGATATTGCATGTAATAAATAACTTTCTTTTCAAGTAGAGAAGTGTTTGAGTTTCTTGTGTTACCTATTTAGTGTACACACAGCTTAATTGTAGTTCACCAATAGTTACTCAACCTAGTTGATGCAGGATAGTAGCACATAATGTTAATCGGTACCAAAGTTTAGACGAAAGATCATGGCTTTGAACTTATAAAGGATGAATAAAGGAAGTAGTGGGTTTATGCTTCGAATCAGGTTAGGAAAGATTGAATTTTTAAGGGTTTGAATATGTATGAGCAACCATTAAAAAAAAAAAAACAGAGGAAACCAGGAAGTTGTACAATAAAAATCTAGTAACAGTATTGAGAAAAAAACAAGTTAGTCATCAAACACATATGCAGAATAACTGTGTGGATGAGGCCAATCGTTCACGTACTTGCCTCTATCTTTTTATTTGAACAAAAATTTAAAAGTCGAAAAAATACTCAATAGGAGTGAAATTGAAAGGAAGCAGTTTATAAGATATGATTCCAACCACATGACTCTTGTTATTGACAATAAAAAGTAGCCCTGTAAAAGAATCCATAAAGAATTAAGAATTAAATGAAGAATTAACAGTGGGCAAAGCATTTTCTTCTAGCAAAGATAGGAATAAAGGAAACATAAAACAGAGAGGGTAAATATATGTAACTAACTGTAAAAGCTGATATTATACCGAAAATTGGGGACTCTTGCTAGACTTGTAGCTTATTCAATCCATTCGTCATCAATCCATATCTGTTCGACGTGAGAAGTCTTATGCCATCCTTTTTCCTCTTTTACATTGCCACTGTTTCTCCGAAAAAGGACATTCCCAGATCTGTAGAATAGAAAGGGAGGCAGGCAACCCCTCTTCTAGCATGTACTTGAGCTTAGCCCAGCTAAAGATAAGCAATGCTTGAAGAACACTCAGGTGTTGAAGCCCCTTCTTGTCCAAATATTTCAGGACAGATTGGTGGGCAGCAACTACAACTCTGGGAAGGACTCCATATCTTCAGAATTGCCACCGATTGTCAAATATCCAAGAAAGAAGAGGTTCTGCAAACCCCATCCCATTTGACTTGCAAGGAGTTTGTCACAAGCATAGATGTTAATTGATTTCAGATTGGACTGATCTCGGACTTCTTTAATTCTAACAATGCGTAGCCATCACTAGCATCAGCTGTTTGAGCAAGGCTAGCTTGAGACTCCTTTAACTCCACACTTGATTTACATAGTGGTATCGAATTCCATTGTGAGCTTTAGGAAGATGTCCTGTAACCCATTAAACAGCTAAAACATCCTGTAATGCAAAACCAAACAACTTCTCGGTCAATCAGTACCAAAGTTTAGGGGAAAGACTATATTTTTAATAATTTGAATATGTATGAGCAACCATGAAAATACAGAGCAAACGGGGAAGTTTTGCAATAAAAATCAGCTAAAAGTATTCATCAAATAACATGTTAGTCATCTAACACAAATGCAGAAAAACTAGGTGTATAAGGCCAATCATTCACTTACTTGTCTGTCTTTCTATTCTAACAAAAATTTAAACAAAAAAATGGAATTTACAAACCCAATAGAAGTGAGAGAGGCAGGAATTGATGATTGACACTAAAATGGAGATTTATAAAACATAAAATCATGGGAACAAATCTTGTTGATTCAGAGAATCCCTAATTTCATAGAGTTCTCAATAATTTTTTGGCGTAACATGAGAGAGACTCAACTGCTTATGTCTAGAATGGACTGAATGGTAAAGTAAATGAAGATTAATAAGCGAGCAGGGCATTCTGTTTTATCAAACACAAAAACTCAAATCCAGCCTTGATTTCTCTGTCCTGGGAAGGCACTTCTGAAACACAAGAGACAAACCATCAGCTTGATTTTACTTCTGGGTTCACCATACCTGAAAGCTCCAAAAGCTTGAACGTTGATGACAATGGCGACGATGATCCATTTATAATCCTTGTTAGTACCAAGCCAACTCCTTCACTCCATCGGGCAAGAGGATCAGTTGCCCACATCACATGTACCTGCAACATATACACACTAATTTCAATCCCCAAAAGGTGAAGTAAAAGGCAGAGAATCCCCCTGTTTGTGTGCTCAAAACACGGATGGAAAGAAAAGAAAAAAACACCAGAGATTAATGTTAATACACTGTCTGGTCACCATAGGCATCGAATTTTCACTCCAGATGCAATTCCATTGGTGCTGGATTGAGATTCCCCCAAGTTCGACATTGATAACATTTTAAGCTCTTTTTTTTTTTTTTTCAGAAATAATTTACGGAAAGTTTTAAAATTTAAAGTAATGCTCTTTTTGGTACTTGTTAAAACATTAAAAATAAAATAAAAAGCCTCACTTCAGAATTTGATTTGTGCCATTCTATTAAAAAGCAAAGAAATCAACCAAAGGAGAGAGAGAGAGAGAGAGGTACTTGTTTTGAATCGATGGTTGAGGGGTGCGACAAAGTCGTTTGGGCAGACTTTCAGCTTATTCAATCAACTCTCATCAATCCATATTTTTGTCGATACGACAATCTTGCGCCACTCTTTTCTTCAACAAAGGACATCCCGAGATCTTTAGAATAGAAAGGGAGGCAGGCAGCTCCTGTTCTGGCATGTGCTTGAGCGTGAGGGCAGTCGAGAATATCACATTCTTCAAGAACAATGAGGGTGTTGAAGTCCCCTTCAAAGATTTCAAATTTAGACAATCGGAGATGCAAAGACAGGTCAATACTAGTGGGCAGCAACTGCACAAGGACTCCACATCTTTAAAATTGACACCGATTGACAACTTTCTAAAGAGAGGGAGGTTTTGCAAACCCCATCCCATCCAACTCGCCCAGAGTTTGTCACAAACCGCTGCTGTTAATAAATGTCAGATTGGAAGGAAGCCCCCTTCAGGAAAGGACTCAACTTCTTAGACATTCAACTACATTTCAAGTTGTCAAGAGATGGAAGGAGTATGTGCATTTTTTCAGGAAGTGATCTCAGACTCTCACAATAATGGACCGAAAACGATGTAAGGCTGGGAGCACGCAATCCTCCTTTTGGAAAGATACAAAATTAGGCAATAAGAGATATATATGTCCAAGGTGACTAAATCGTGTTCATAATGTTCTGGAACTGTAAGAGATTCCAGATTGCTACAAAAAAGAGGATACGGAGATGACGAAGCTTGGGAATAAATCTAATGGAATGGACTTGAGAGAATCACAATTCCACAACTCCAAATTTCAAGGGATGAATACTCCATGTGTGTCGGAGCTCTAACTTCATACAACGGTAAATCTCAAGGAATTTTAATGTAGAGGAAGTCCATCCTTAGAAAGGGACAAAAGTGAAGAACAGCTATCGATCACCAACTTTTTGAAGACCATTAGTGGAGTCTATCATTCCCTCGGGAAGGGCGTAAGTGAACAGCCAACGATTCGTTAACTCTTGAAGACTGCTTTTGATTCAGTTGGCAATTCCTTTAAGAGAACCTCGTTACAATTGCCTAGCTCCAACGCCCGTAGAGCAGGAGCCCTTTGGAGTGAAGCCACCAGCTGCTGACAGCCATCAATTTAAGTTTGGCTAAAGAAGGAAGATGGATGGGAACCTCCTATTAACTTAGGGCAATCACGAATATAAAGCTCTTCAAGTTGAGGAAAGCTACACCTCCATTTTCGTCACCAAAAGAAATCCATTCCTCCCACTTTCGCATCATCTCGAACCTTAGAACTTTAAGGGCACTAAATGGCTTAACTGAAGAAGAATGCTCCCACAAAACTCACGACCCACTGTAACAACTTCAGCAAACTCAACAATAGAGAGTTCTGCAGAGAGTGTAGCTGCCCAAGGGGTGGCAAGGTGCTGCAAAATTTACAGTGGTATAGACCAAGAGATGCTATATTAAGAATGAAGGATGCCCTACCCAATTTGAAAAACTTTTGCCACCGTAATATAGGATAGTGAGACTTTTCAAGTTTGTATGGGGCTGGAGACTATCGAGTACACTTCTCTGACTTTCTGAAAAATGAGTATCAACATTCCATTCCAATACCAAGTCTTCGAGGTACTTTTTATCCCTTAAGCTTTCATTCAAAGCATCAGTATGAGATTCAACATTTTGGAGTTCCAAAATTGAAAGCGATCCTCGTAAATTTACAAGTTTCCCCAACTCTCCAATGCAAGACTCCCTATCTTTGCCAACGATAAATTTAGTCAACGTCTGGAGACATTTTAATTTACCCAAATGTATCGGCATCTCTTTTATGCCAGTTTTGGTTAAATCAAGATGACGTAAACTAATGAGTTTCCACATATCTGTTGGCAATGCAGCAAGCTCTTCACAATGCGATAATTTCAATGTTTGCAAATTGCACAACTGGCATATAGAATTGGGCAGTTTTTGAACTCCAGTGTAAGAGAGATCCAAATATCGTAGGTGTTTAAATTTGCCAATTGAATCTGGCAATTCAGTAATATTCTCATAGTTGGACAGAGAAAGCACCCGTAAGCATCTTAGTGTCGGCAGTAAATCATGTTCTACTTTTTTAGACAACCAGTAGTACGGCATAGTCAAACTAAACATGTCTAATTGTAGGAAAGTGCGCAACCTCTTAGCCTTATGAATGGTCTCAAATTTCTTCAAGCTATGAAATTCTTGGTCGAAAAAATAGGACAAGTGGCGAGTATTGTTTACAATCTCGTGAGAACAATCACCTTCCAACCTTAAAATAAATTGTCCAGATATAGATTTTGCTAAATCATTCACAAGATCATGCATTACAAAACATGACTTGTCATCACTTGATTTTTGGAATAATGATCTTGATTCAAGAATAAGGAAATACTCATTACCAACTTCTTCCATTGTTTTGTTTTTGGGTTGCTGTAGAAAACCTTCCCCCATCCATAACAAGATTAATTGATCTTTTTTGAAAGCATAGTCCTTTGGGAATATTGAACAATACGCAAAGCATCGCTTTATATGTGAAGAAAGATATTTGTAACTTAATCTTAGAGCTGGAAGAATGCCCATCTCATCATTCCATAATTCACTCTTCAATATCTTATCCCATTCATCAACATTCGGTTTAGATCTTAATAGAGCACCAATTGTCTTGACTGCTAACGGAAGGCCTCCACACTTTTCAATGATTTTTCTACCTACTACTTCTAACTCTCCATGTGCATTAGAATTGCCAACATGGAATGCATGTTTTGCAAATAGTGACCAGCAATCTTTTTCTAGTAATTCCTTTAGATGATGAGACATTGTAGCACGCATGATTGATGCAACACTATCATTACGGGTTGTTAGTAGGACCTTACTTCCTTGTGTCCCATATTTGAGGGGTTTACATAATGCCTCCCACTGAACATAATTCTCATTCCAAACATCATCTAAAACAAGTAAAAACTTCTTTTCCATTAAACACTCATTTAGTCTATGTTGAAGTTGATCTAGATCCGTGACATAACAAGGTGACAAAGTTATTGCCTCCAAAATTGTTTTCGTTACCTTGAATACGTTAAACTCTTCGGAAACACAAACCCATGCTTTAAGATTAAAGTGCTCCTTCACCTTGTCATTATTGTATACAAACTGAGCAAGGGTGGTCTTGCCAATCCCCCCCATGCCGACTATGGCAATCACACACATCTCATTGCTACTTGCGTCATCTGAGAGCAACATTTCAATGATTGTTTCCTTTTCATCATTCCTACCACATATATCAGATTCTTCAACTAAAGAAGTCGTGGGCAATCTTTCAGATAATTTCCCCCCAACACCTTCTCTCAGACCTATAAGATCCTTTTGTTGTGCCAGAGTTGCTAGTCTTTCAAGTACCTTTTTTATCTTTGGCTCAATCTTTTTGACAAAAGAATTACGAAAAGCAAATATGGACTTTCGTACCTTGCTTGCTGTGGTTTGAAATTCAGCATCCAACTCGCTTTGCAAGGCTTCAGTAGCAACCTCATCCAAGACATCCTCTGCATCATAGATTGCATCTTTCAGCTCATCAAGCCACTTCTTCACAATAGGCTTTGTAACTTGCAATTCTTCTGCGTCTTCAAGTACTGCAATGAAGGTCAGGAATGTTGTTTCCAACTTCTTTAGGAGTCCATCGGAGAGTTTTCGTTGCCGAAAGAAGTCAACGAACTCACCAGATGCCATTTTTTCGAAAAAAGCTTGGAGGACGGGAGAGAGAAAAATGGTTGCAATCTCAGCCATGTTTTCTTGTTTGGAAATCTAAGGAAATGAAGGAAGGCGAATGCAAATAGAAGAGCAAAAGCAGATAGCAAGCTGTGTTTTGGTTTAACAAGGAAGAAGTGGAGTTATACTCATTGTACAGGGAAAAGGAAATGAGTGAGATGGAGAATATTATATTATTTTACACGGTTTTTGCAATCTCTTTAATTAAGCGATACTTCTCTTAATTTTATACTCGTAAATTCAAAATTTTATATAAAAAAATATTCTCAAACCAACGATCAAACATAAAGCCTTTTAAATGTATAGTTTTTTAAATTCTATTGAGGCTTATTATAAGCAATAGCCAAAATATATAGTTGTGAAGGTGAAGATATTATCCAGCTCATATACCATTTCTCGAATTATATTCACCACCCTGAAAAATAATAATAATAATAATAAATTTTTTTCTTTTTTTTTAAAAAAAGAGGCCTATTGGAGTGATCGATGGACCCACCGGGGCAGGGGCTACCCACGTGATAGACCATGGTGGCCAACCAGCCAGTTACGTTAAGAAATGTGCCATTCAGCTACCTCTTCATGCAATACGGTACACTCATTTTTATTTTTATTTTTCTTTTTGCCTTTTCCTTTTCATTTTTCCAGCCTAACAAAATTGACTTCCTAGCCACTACACGTCTACACATCAACATGGACACATCTCTATAGAATGGCCTTATCTTTAGATAATTATGCAGTTCATGTACCATTTCTTGAATTTTGCCTTTTTTTTTTCTTCTTCTAAATTTTTGCTTTTTCGTTTTCTTCTGAATTTTTTGTCCTTGTTTTTTTTTCAAAAAATTTTGTTTTTTTTTTTTGTTTTCATTTTTTCTGAATTTTTTTTTTGCCTTTTTGTTTTAATTCAAGTATTTTTGTCATTTTGGGTGTGAATGGAAATATTGCAACCTCAATAATAAATTAGGGGAACATTGTAATAATTAAAATATTGAAAAACTATACAATTAAAGTGGTAGTTAAAAGAGATAAATATAGTTTTCATTGAATTTACAATTACAACCTTGTATCATTTGTCCACTCGGGTTAGTCAGGGAGATGGAGAGAGTAAATGTTGTCTTGATTCTTGTTTTGTTATCAAAATTGCATCCATTGATTTATTTAAAGTTTACTTTCAAGACGAAAGAAAACCAAAGTTAGAAGGACCACCATAATATTGTGCTATTACTAGAAAGTAGCACACTTCACATGATAAAAGCACACCAAACAATAAAGAACGAAAAAAATTTCATTGACATTTCCTTTGAAAAAGATAGATGGCAACGTGGACGTGTATAATTAATAACCAACATATCATCAATCAATAATTGAGATCTGAATCCTCTATATTTGGAGTGCCCGAATTGTTAACAATTTGGGCTGTCTCATAAAAAAAAGGACTGCAAGACTCACTTATTTCGGGGGTAGCTCGACCACCCTCAAAACATTTCGAGGGTGGCTGAGCCACTCCTTGAGATTTTTTTTTTCTTTTTTAGTTTTAGTTTTTTTTTTTTAAATGGAAATATAATTTTTTAAGTTTGGTTGAATAAATTTGAATTTGGTTGAATAAATTTGAGTTGGGTAAGAAAGTTGACTTTTGAAAAGAATTAAGTTTAATAAATAATAAAAAAAAATGCTTTCCAAACAAGTCTGAACTCTTTAAAATTTCTCTAAATTTAACTCTAAAAATCTACTTTAATTGATTTAGTTAGCCACTTTTTCAAATCACTAAATATCAAATTCTTTAAATATTTCTTTACTTTAACTAAATATTTTATTTTATTGATAAAACCAACTTTTTAACTCTTTGCATTAAAAATCTACTTTTATTGAGAGGAAATAACAAAAAGTACGAGATATAAAGAACATTAAAAAAAATTTAACGTTCACTTTTTGGCTCTTTAGATTTAAAGGGAGTTTCTGACAAATATTAAATTTAACGTTTGATAAAGAATTTGTTAAATAGTAGTTTTTGAGTTTTTTGTTAAAAATTTAGAGAAAAATCAAATTTAAAGAAGTCATTATAAGTGCTCGTATTACACCAATGCTCATAGAGTTTATATTGCGCTCAATTCATCTATGTATTACTTCCTTGTCTAAAGAGTATATACACATCATCACTTGGCATATATTTTTGGGGTCATGACTTAATTTGTTTTGGCATTCCCCTCAACTATCCTCACATCAATAAGGGTAGCGTACGAATTTTAAAGATTTTTTTTACCACTTAGAGCATGTTTGGGATTGTATTAAGGAGCTTAAAAAGTGCTATTAATATATAAAAAGTTGTGCCAAGTAAAAATGAGTCTGTTTGCTCTAAAAAATGCATTTTTTTTTTAGAAAGCTTAAAAATGAGGCTTTTTTAAAAAATAAAAAATAAAAATAACTCTTTCAAGCTATTTCTCAATATAATCCCAGACATGCTCTTAGTTTCTTAAAACCCAGTCCTTTTTTTCATCTATTATTAATTTTTAAGGTATCTAATGAATTTGCATTTTCTGTGGAGCAGAAACCAGCTTCCATCATCCCTTTTTAATCAATTTTTGTTCAAGTTTATTTTAATCAAATTCTGGCTCCGCCACTGCTTTTAGGACCTTTCATTTGATGTTGTGGTCGATCGCCACTTCCACTGGTTGGATTCTACCATGCCTTTATAGATATTCATGGCATGCGCGCTTCTCTTCCTTCGAGTTCAGATCCCAAGTTTCAATGCTACAAGCATGTGGTGTCATAAAAATCCCAAGTTTCATAAACATCTCTTCTATCTATCTCCACAGACTCCACCAGTCACTTGCTTTGGCTTATTTCAACATAAGGTTTTAGGAGATCTTTCTTTTTCATCCCATTTTTATTAAAGAATTAACCTTTAAATTTACCTTCAAATCCTTACCACCCTCCAAATCTTTTTCTTTCTTTTAACTCATTTATGAGCTCGGTTACTTTTATCATGCTTTCAACTTTTCTAATGCAATTTGACCCATCTTTACTTTCTTTTGTAACCATGTGTTCGACAAATCGAATTCTACCACGTCCATTGGAACATGCCTTCTTGTTCGAAATAGAATGTTCCTAAGCCTTCTTTCCATTGAAGTTTTGCAAGTAATCCAGTGCTTCATCAATAACTCAAAAGTAGTAGAGCCCAAGTGATCATTAGTCTTAAAACATAAAACTCGGTTACTATAAAAAAATAATCAGAGACAGTGCAAGTGGAAACCTACTCATTGATATTTTTTTTGGGTTTTTATTGGTTGTCTTTTGTTTTGTTTTTTTGCTTTTTTTTCCTAATGTGAGAATGAAGTCTTGGAAAATGACAATACAGTAGTCAATACTGATTGGAGTTCATTATTAGATTATTATTTTCAATTCAAAGCACATTCTCTCATCAAAACCAGTCAAGCCACCATCACTCAAAAGAAATTAAACTATTTTTCCAGTTTTTGTCATGTCATCCTAATTCTTCTAAAGATCTGAGGATAAATTAGGCTCGGTAGCAATTCGCAATCTTAGCCACATAAGCCTTATTTTGGATCTTCCCACCTCTTCTTCTCAGTATGTGGTCCAACAGATAATATTTTGGAGCTTCCTCAACTTGTTGTCTACATCAACCGGATGTCAATTTCTGGTCCTTCTTGGAATCTTGTCCATGGAGATTGAGTCCACACCTAAAAATGCTATACCTTCAAGACCACATACTGCCTCCATGGCCTTTTGCTTCGCTGTTTTATCATGCAAGTGTACCTTCAATATCACTTTCTGTCATCAAACATGATAGAAATCCCATTAAGATTTATATAAAACAGGGAGCCACACGGGCTGGGCCACACCCCACAGCCCACAACCAGCAACACCAGCAAGCCCCAAGCGCCCCAGTAGTACTTGGGTCACAACAGCAAAGACCATGCACTCACACAACACACCAGCCACAGCAACTGATCTTTCATGCAACACTGATCCATCTCATTAATCTGAGAAAAAAAAAAAAGGCCACCAGACCCATCACCTACAGTAATGGTGATCAAGCTCGAAAGATCCGAGCTTGCACATCTCGCCACATCATCATCTTCATACTCGCCCTCATCATCCTTCCCACGAATAATTTGAAAAAGTGACAAATAACTCCTTGCAAAATGCCTAAGTAACAAATAACCTTGTCTTTACAACTTTTGGTAATTTTTAGCCGGGGTCACTAAGAAATTACACGTTCACCTTCAAAAAAATTATAAAAGGTAAAAATAAAGAAAAAAGAAAGAAAAAAAGGGAGTTGGGTGTAGCCGAACCACCTCAAGCCCTCTGGCCAATTGGGGGGCGGCTGACCACCCCCAACACCTTTTTTTTCTAATAATCTTTTAGGGTAAATGTGTAATTTTACAATGACTTTGAGAGAAGAATGGCCTAAATTTGTAGGAAGAGAGTTATTTGTTAGATAAACACACAGTAAAGAGTGATTTTCACTTTTTAAACCTTATACGGCTATTTGTAACCAATTTTGCGATTTTCTCAAAACATCACCAAAATACATTTATGCCCACTGGGCCAAACTGTGAGCTGCATTGTGTATGTTAGGAAGGATTTAAAAGACAGATATCAAAATTTAAAAAGATGCCCTCAACAACGGACGACTCCTCCACTTTGCGGAAGTGGACGACTCCTCCATTTCTGTTACCCAAGGAGGGAGGACTGCAATTGCTTCACTGAAGGGTCTACCAAAGAAGAAAGGAGAGAGATTCATTATGATTAACATGTAAGGATGTAACAGAATTAAATTAATTGTTATCAATACAAATGAACAACAATCAAGTCGAAGGTACAAGCTAGAATCTGCCAACACTAAATCAAACAACCCTTCTATAAAGCCTAGAATAAGAATATAAGAAAGAAAAACTCTCTCTATAGTATTCTTATTGATAAAACTGAACAATAACAACTAGGCGGTCAAGCCGGCCTTATTTGGCTTAAACAGAATTGAGGCTTTAACGCTGCAAATAAAATTACAAAAATAGTCTTTATTAAAAAAATGTCGCAACTTCACTCGAACCAATGTCGCGCAAGGCTCGCACATAGTTTCTGTGCTATGATTAGCCACATTCTTGCTCGTGCCAAAGTCAAGCAAAGGTCACGCAAGATTTGTCTCTTGCAAAATCACAAATTCAGTCAAGATCCTCCATGAGGTGATTTGCAAGTTGGGCTGCATCACTTCTCCATTTTCACAAAAATTTTGTGGTACTCCCAGCACCTGAGCACCAATAATTCAACATGCAAGAACTGACCTGCAGCACTGCTGTTCCTCATAAGATCCCCATATGGTAATGTTTCTTGTGCTAATTAATCAGAAACACAAAAAAAAAAAATGTATATATTAATCTCAAGTTCTTTGCGCTCCCAACCCCAAACAGAATGTAGAAAAAACGCGTACCTCATCTTGGTCTAATAAACCAAGTTTTGTCCATATTTACTTCTCAATATAAGTAAACAAGGGTTGGAGGGAGCTCTGCCACTTCCTGCCCAAATGTATGGAACATTTTAGCTGACAAAACTGACTGGCTGCGCCATCAAGAATAATTATCAGAATAATACATCTATTGTACGACATTATTTGGTACAATATAAGGAGACATGACACTTACTTGACTGTTACTATTGCACGATATACTTCACCAAAGTCTTCGCCCCATATATTCCTATTGCAAAACCAATTAATATATCATCACTCAAAGAAATCAAACAGGGTGGTAGAGAATATACATACAGACATACATATTTAGAAGCAAAACGTTCCTAAAACAAAAATGAAATAGAAACCAAATAATATTTAAATAACGACATTATTTTAGAAGAAATTATCTACAGTTTAAAGCACGTTAGGCACGGCAATGCATTGATACTATGTGAGAATATGCATTATGTTGTACCCTGCACAATAAATGATGTAACGAGTTATCTCAATTGTCAAAACTGACATCATAAGATCTGATCTTCCAGATGCTTACTATAATGGAAAATCTAAAACCATTGATACTATGTGAGAATATGCATATGCTTACTATAATTTTACGAGTTATGTTATTTGGTCTTCCCTGACTCTTACATCAGACGACTTTCGAACAAAAATTGGCTTTAGTGATATAAAATAATCCAATAAAACCCAAATTTCAGTATCATTGAGTTTGTAAATTAAATGGGGAAAATGTCATTTTTTAATCATAAATTAAGGATATTCTATAAAAGAATAGAGAAAAAATTAAGTAAACAAAAGGAGTACAAAAATTCCACCTAAATTTACAATCTAAAATTTATAAGGGAAAGAAAATATGGAAATGAAAAGGCACTAGAGCTGTCCAGAACAGTTATATAATCAAAAAAAATTGTAAAAACATACACTTAAGGATGTCTTGATCGAGGTCAATACCATTGATAGTCCAATTATTTGTTTCATGCCAAATGACTCGTGTAAGAACAAGTGGAACTACACTCCACACACTACACGCTTTATTTTGCTGAAAAAAAAAAAAAAAAGCAGAGAAGCCTAATTTACATGTTACACCCTACACATTCATGTATTTAGATATTTGATGTGTGTTCCTTGCAGTCTGTGTACTTGTGAATGTAGTACAAACAAAAAGATTTTGCATGAAGCAAACTTATGTATATCAAATGAGAAAAAATAAATAAATTTCATTTTCGTTCCACTCATGACAGAAGGGACAACTACAAATTAAGCATTATAAAAACATGTTACAAAATTATAAGTAGGACCAAAACAATCTTCACATATCCCCCAACAATAGCATTATTTACCACAAGCAAGTGCCATGATTCCATATTGAAAAACAGGGCAAAAAATCACTAATATGAATATAACAGCTTGGCCATTCTAATTTTATCTACACGTTCCTCATTTCATCAAGCAAAGTGCACTCAAATCTGTTCTGAGTCAATACTACAATCCAATGCTGAGCTTTAGAACCATAATGAAGGTAAAGTTCAAAAAACTAGCACGGTAATTTAGGGAAGCAATTCATGCACCTTGCCTAATATTATTAACTGTGGCATACCATTATCCATTTGAACCTAACACCTATCTCATCACCATTCTGCACTTAAGCCACTTGTGCCAAGGCCCAGGACAGAAGCTATGCTTGTAATCTCCAAATACAACCTCAACTCCATGATGGGCCTACGGACAATATTTGAACTCTGTCCTTCCTATGTATGTGTATCTGCTATTATTGCTAACCAGTAGCATAATTTCATGAATATGTCCACGTACATGTAAATAGTAAATGATTATGTTAATTCAATATATATGTGATCAAATGTTACAAACTATGGTTATAACAAACTTTACAGTTCAAGATAACTGACCAACTTAGGCCATGTTATCAACAAATTCTAACCAGCAATTCCATAAAAGGTCACTCAGGGGACAAAACATATAACCACAATAACAGGAAATAAACTCTAACATCATTAGCATCAGCTGTTTTGAGCAAGGCTAGCTTGAGACTCTTTTAAGCACTCCACACATCATTTCCATACCAGCATCAAATTCCCATTGTAATTCATTAAACAGTCAAAGTGTCACATTTTCTTAGGAAAAAAAAAAAAAAGAACTTATGCAGATGAACTTTATAACATAACAAACATGATACAAAAGAAACCTTTGCAATTCAGACTGGTGGTAGATTTCTTTAAAGAGGAACCATGGAATTTCAGAAAAAGTACTCTTCCAGTGGTCCAACAAAGCATTTACACATGCATGCGTGACATTACAGAGAATGTTTCTCCAGGAAAATATACTATGGTAAATGTTTATTTGCATTGCCCACATGCAACTCAAACAACACATGACAACCTACGGGCAACATAAAAATAAGCACACATACAATGATTCCCAAACAAACTAATAGGTCTTCTAAAACCATAATCTAAAGTAGCATCGAATACCCACTTCTACTCCTTTGCATTTGCCACAAAAACACAATATGCGAGTACTTTTAATCACACATTGCAGCCCGGTTTCTCCAGGGAGTCTAACCTACAATACAAAGAGACATAATCAATACTCATATATATCAATATATGTATGTACGTACTATTGATAAAGAAAAGAACCACCATTAAAAAATTACCTGCACCTCTTAGTCAACAGATAATGTCACCATCTAAACCCAGTTTCAGTTTCTCATTTCAACATTTTGATAATTGGAGGTATCAGAAACAGCACTAGCTTCCAATTGGTTCAATGCTGGCTAGATATCAGGCAAACTGCCAATTTTTTTACCGTAAATCAAGTCAGTGACCTTAACAATGATCACACAGCAGCCACAAGAAAATCCTTTTCTATCATTGATTACCTTTCCCCTTATAGCAGCTTTGAGGAAAAAAGGTGCTGAATGGTAATTCAGAGCATACACTTCAGACAAAATTAAAAAAAAAAAAAAAAAGCCAAAATTTCTCCGTTATTCGATTTGACACCAGACTTTTAGAAGGTCCACAGGTTCCCACTGTACCTATTCATGAGAAAATGGGTAAACCTTTGAATCAACAAAGAAACAACAACATGCATCAGAATATATGAATAGTTTATGCAATTTAATATAACTTAGTTTATTGTAGTGCAGATTTCAACAAAACATTTCATGCCGGTGCTAAAGCTGGTTTCAAAACAGTTAGAGATGCTTTTTGACAGAAATGAAAGCATGCATTAAGCAAATTAGGCTTCGTGTGCCTCCTAGTACCCATTCATGGATCTTTTCAAGTAAACTCAACTTAATTTGAGTTATTAGATATTGCATGGAATATATGACTTTAATTTCAAGTAGAAAACTTTTTAAGTTGTTCACCAATAGTTATCAACCTTGCAAACACAGGACATCAGCACAACATGTTTCTATCCTTAATCGGTACCAAAGTTTAGGGGAAAGATTGTGGCTTTGAAGTTAGTAAGGAATGCAAAAAAGGAAGTAGTCCGTTTATGCTTCAAATCAGATTAGGAAATACTAAAATTTTTAAGGGTTTGATTAAGCATGAGTAACCAAAAAGAAAAAAGAAAAACAAAGCAAACCGAGAAGTTGTGTACAATAAAAATCAAATGAAAGTATTGATTAAATAACATGTTAGTCATCAAACACTTATGCAGAATAACTGGGTATATAAGCTCTAGTTGTCACGGTCTTTCTATTCTAAGAAAAGGTTAAAAACTTAAAAAAATCAAACACTGGACAATTTACAGTGCAAGTCGCATGCTTTAGTGGCAGATTCGAGAGATAGCCCTTCTTAAGAGAAAAAATCCCCAATAGGACTCAGAATATGACACTTGTTATTGACAACAAAAAGTGATCCTATAAACAAGGAATTGAGAATTGAGAGTAAAATCATGGGAACATACCTTGTTTATTCGGAGCATCCCCAATTCTCAATGGAATTCTCAATAATTCAAGGTGGTGACATGACTCGACTGCTAATCTCCGGAATTGTGAAGTGGGCGGAGCGTTCTGTTTTATCAAAAATAGCAAGTTAGCAACTAAGCAAATTAAAACAGAGAGGGTATGTTATATTGATAAATTAGGTGGTTGAAAAGTGAACGTACCGAAATTGGGGACCCTTTCTAGACTTGTAGCTTATTCAATCAATTTGCCATCAATCCATTTCTGTTCGACGTGAGCAATCTTGCGCCATTCTTTTCCTTTCTTACTTTGCCACTTTTTCTTCAACAAAGGACATCTGATGATTTTTAGAATAGAAAGCGAGGCAGGTAGCACCTGTTCTGGCATGTACTTGAGCTTAGGACAGTCAGAGATACACAATCTTTCAAGAGCTCTGAGGTGTTGAATCCCCTTCTTGTCCAAAGATTTCAAATTTGGAAAGCCATGGATTGAAAGGGAGGTTAGACTGGGGGGCAGCAACTGGGCCTCTGGGAAGGACTCCACATCTTCAGATTTGCCACCGATTGACATACTTCTAAGAAAGGGGAGGTTTTGCAAACCCCAACCCATCCGACTCGCAACGAGTTTGTCACAACCGTCGATGACAATTGATTTCTGATTGGAAGGCAAGCCCCCTTCAGGAAACGAATTAACTTCTGGACAATCAATTATCTTCAATTCCTCAAGAGACCGAACAAGTATGTGCATTTTGTCAGGAAGTGATCTCAGATTCCCACACCACCTGACACAAAACGATGTTAGGCTGGGGGCACGCAATCCTCCTTTTGGAAAACATACAAATTTAGGGCAAGAAGTGATACCAATCTCCAAGGTGACTAAATCATGTTCATAATTTTCTGGAACTGTAAGAGATTCCAGATTGATACAATCCGAGATTTCGATGCGATAAAGCTTTGGGAATAAGTCTAATGGAAAAGACTTGAGAGAAGAACAACTGTGCAACAACAACTTTTCAAGGGATGAATAGTCCAGGTATGGTGGGAGCTCCAAAATCATACAACAACAAATCTTAAGGGTTTTTAATGTAGTGGGAAGACCATCCTTAGGAAGAGACACAAGTGAGTAACAATTTGTGATCACTAACTTTTGAAGGTTGTTGTAGGATTTTATCATTCCCTCGGGAAGGGACACAAGTGAGGAACATGAATCGATGTTTAACACTTGAAGACCGCTGTTGGAGTCTATCATTCCCTCGGGAAGGGATTCTAGTGCATGAAATTCTTCAATTTCGAGCTTCTGCATTTTAGTTGGCAATTCATTTAACAGAACCTCATTACAATCATGCAGCCTCAAATTACATATAGCAGGAGTCCTTGGGAGTGGAGCCACAAGCTGCGGACACGCATGAATATCAAGTATGGCTAAAGAAGGAAGATGGACGGGCAATCCTCTTGTTAGCTTAGGACAGTTACTAATATAAAGCTCTTCAAGTTGAGGAAAAGCTATAACTCCATTTTCTTCACCAAAACAAATCCATTCCTCCCACTGCCACATATCCTCGAACTTTAGAACTTTAAGGGCACCAAATGGCTTAAATGAAGAAGAACCGCTGCCGCAAAACTCCCGACTCACTGTAACAACTTCATCAAACCCAACAATACAAAGGTTCTGCAGAGAGTGTAGCTGCCCAAGGGGTGGGAAGCTACTGCATTTGCAGATTTGTAAATGAAGAGATGTTATTTTAGAGAATGAAGGATGTCCTACCCATTCTGAAAAACTTGTACCACTGTAGTGTATGATAGCGAGGCTTTGCAAGTTTGTATGGGCTTGGAGACTATCAAGTACACTTCTCTGGCTTTCTGAAAAATTATTATGATATTTCCATTCCAATTCCAACTCTTCGAGGTACTTTTTATCTCTCAAGTTTGCATTCAGAGCATCAGTTGGAGATTCAACATTTTGGAGCTCCGAAATGGAAAGCAATCCTCGAAGATTTGTAAAATTTCCTAATTCCCCAATGCAAGACCCACTACCTTTGCTGACGTTAAATTTAGTCAATGTCTGAAGGCATTTTAATCTACCCAAATGTATCGGCATCTCTTTTATACCAGTTTCGGTAATATCAAGATGACGTAAATTAATGAGTTTCCACATATCTCTTGGCAATGCAGCAAGCTCTCTACACTTTGATAAAATTAATGTTTGCAAATTGCACAACTGACATATAGAATCAGGCAGTCTTCGGACTCCAGTGGAAGAGAGATCCAAGTAACGTAGGTGTTTAAGTTTGCCAATTGAATCTGGCAATTCACTCATATTGGTATACATAGATAGAGAGAGCACACGTAAACATGTTAGCATTGGCAATAGCTCATGTGATACCTTTTTAGTTAAGTAAGGAAGATCATAACACTCTGAATAGTCTATTGGTAGGAAAGTGCACAACTTCTTAGCCTTGTAAAGAGGCTTAAACTTCTTAAAGCCAACAAATTCTTCTTGGACATATGACAAATGACGAACCTTATCCACAATTTCTTTAGAATAATCACCCTCCATCCTTACAGTAAATTTCCCAGACACAAATGTTGCTAAATCGTTCACAAGATCATGCATTATGAAAAGTGATTTATCATCACTTGATTGTTGGAATAATGATCTTGATACTAGAGCAAAGAAGTACTCATCACCAACTTCTTCTATTGTTTTGTTTTTAAATTCATGTAGAAAACCTTCTGCCATCCATAATAAGACTAATTGGTCTTTTTCGAAAAAATAACCCTTTGGAAATATTGAACAGTAAGCAAAGCACCGCTTTAAATGTGAAGGGAGATGCTTGAAACTTAATCTTAGAGCAGGAAGAATTTTTGTCTCGTCAATTGGCAAATCCCATAATTCGCTCTTCAATATCTTATCCCAATCATCAACATCCAATTTAGACCTCAAGAGAGCCCCAATTGTCTTGATTGCTAAAGGAAGGCCGTCACACTTTTCCACAATTTGTCTACCTAATTCTTCTAGCTGTGGATGTGCATTAGGGATTCCATCGTGGAATGCATGTTTTGTAAATAGTGACCAACAATCTTCTTCTGATAACTTCTTTAAATGATGAGTTGAACTAGCACGCATAACTAATGCAACACCATTATCACGTGTTGTTACAATGACCTTACTTCCTTGTTTCCCATATTTAAAAGGTTTGCTTAGGTCTTCCCAAATAGCATAATTCTTATTCCAAACATCATCTAAAACAATTAGAAACTTCTTCCCCGTTAAACACTCCTTTAGTCTAAGTTGAAGCTGATTTAGATCCTTACTATTACAAGTTGATGAAGTTATTGCCTCTAGAATTGTTTTCGTTACTTTGAACACGTCAAATTCTTCGGAAACACAAACCCATGCTTCAAGGTTATTAAAGTGCTCCTTCACCCTATTATCATTGTATACAAACTGAGCAAGGGTGGTCTTGCCAATCCCTCCCATACCGACTATGGCAATCACGCCCATCTCATTGCCGCGTGCACCATCTGAGAGCAACATTTTAATAATTGCCTCCTTGTCATCATTCCTACCACAAATATTAGATTCTTCAACCAAAGAAGTTGTGGGCAATCTTTTAGATAATTTCCCTCCAACACCTTCTCTTAGACCTATAAGATCCTTTTGTTGTGCTAGAGATTCTAGTCTGCCAAGTATCTCTTTTATCTTTGGCTCTATTTGTTGGACAAAAGAATTACGAAAAGCAGAGATGGATAACTTTCGTACCTTACTTGCAGTGGTTTGAAATTGAGCATCCAACTCGCTTCTCAAGGCTTCAGTTGCAATCTCATCCAAGACGTTCTCTGCATCATAGACAACATCTTTCAGCTCATCAAGCCATTCTTTGACAGCAGGCTTTGTAACTTCCAATTCCTCCGCGTCTTCAAGCACTGCAGTGAAGGTCAAGAAAGTTGTCTTCAACTTCTTTAGGAGTCCATCGGAGAGTTTTCGTCTCCGAAAGAAGTCAACGAACTCACCAGATGCCATTTTTTCGAAAAAAGCTTCGAGGAAGGGAGAGAGAAAAATGTTTGCAATCTCAGCCATGTTTTCTTGTTTGGAAATCAAAAGAGATGAAGGAAGGTGAATGCAAGTAGCAGAGCAAAATCAGATAGCAAGCTGTGTTTTACTTTAACAAAGAAGAAGTAAGAAACAGCCTACTGGACTGATGGACGCGTAAAAGAAATTAGTTTGATAAAGTGAGTAATGAGAG
>FXXK01001114.1:76519-98034 GCA_900184695.1 Betula pendula
TTTTTTTTGCGTTTTTTTTTTTCAAATTTTTTCCAGAACTTTTTGCTTTTTTTCATTTTGAGTGCAGAATGGGACATTGCAACACCAATGTTAGATTAGGGAAACATTGCAAATAAGATGGTGGTTAGAAAGAGTAAATGCAGTTTCCCCTTAAATTTTTAATAACAACATTTTATCATTTGTCTACTTCGTTTTGTCGGGAATATGATCATCTTCATTTCAAATGAAATGAATGGTCAAAATTTAAAATTGGTGCACTAACGTTGTATATGAAATCAATAGTAACACGTCTTTTAAAAATATAAATATTGTGGAATCATGAACATTATTAAATGCACTAACTTTAAATTATGACTATAAAATAAATAATACTAATTTCAAATTGAGAGAATCCTTGTCCGTTTAATTAGTTGAGGGAGGGATGAGAGAGTCAATGTTGTCAAACTTGTCTCGATACTTTCTTTCTTATCAAAATTTCATCCATTGATTTGTTTAGTGTTAAAACTTTAAAATGATAAACCAAACGAAAATTAAGAGGACCACAATAATATTGTCTATAAAGCAGCACACTTTACGTGATAATAAATTAATAATAACGTTGTTCATGGCCTACCCACCAAAAGAAGGAAAAAGAAAAAAGCACACCATACATGACAGAAAGAAAGAAATTTCCTGGACATATCCTTTGAAAAAGAGAAGGCAATTAATCAAGAAGTGCACAATTACTAACATATCCTTTATCAATAATATATTTTCTTGACTGCGGCAGAGTCATCAAACAGTTCTGGTGGCCATCACGATTCACGACCACGGGACAAGCGGCCATCATGAATTTCCAAGCTAGCCTTAAATTTTTATTTTTTAATAAAAATTTTTTTTAGCATCTACACTTGAAAAAAAAGAGAAAAGAAAAAAAAAAAGAGACTTGAGATATAATGGACGGAAAGCCGTTGTGAATCAAGGAATTGATCGGCTGGATAAAAGGTAAAAAAAAAAAAAAAAAAAAAAAAAAAACAACCCCCAGCTCTAAGCAGTCTCACAGGAATACTTTTACACCAATATAAGTGAGAAACACTACCGTATTGATGGACCTACCGGGCTTATGGCCGTCAAGAGAAATTCATTTGATAAGTAACGAGAACTGTAAAAGGAGACCAACTCCCATTAACGTCAAATAATAATCTTTTTTGCTTTAGAATATTATTAGTTGAAATAAATAAACCACACAACCTATTGCATCACAAAAACCTTATCGGAATTTCGATAAAAGATATCCAAGTAAAAAATTGTCCAAAATTTTGAGAGAATATTGTTGTAAGCAGGCAAGTGAGTTGTTTGCTTAGTACAAGGTATGCTAATGCAAATATTTGTACATATGAACATCTTATAATTTCATATCCTTCGTATAGTCGAATTGATTTTCTGGGTTTGGTTGTCCGAAATTGATTTTTCTGCTTGATATGCTCAAATGGTCTCCATTTTGTCGTCAAATTACTTTTGTTCATTGATTTATAGCTTTCACTATATTTGGTGAATGCTTGTTTGGTTACTTAATTTTAAATTCTCCTTGTGGATTGAATGTGGGCAATTGTGGACTCCACGCCACATCATGTCATTGAAATAAAGGAAGAAAGGATAAAAGGAAAGTAGGAAACTGATTTAACACTTCATCATTTCACAAGACGATTGTATAAGTTGATTCGTTCAGTGTTAACTTTAAAAAGAGATAAATACTAGACTTACAAAATATTTTACAAAAAAAAAAAAAAAAAAAAAATTCTTACAGAGTGATGTGACATAACATGATTGAGAAGGAGATAAATTCAAATTTTAAAAAATTCAATCATATTGTGCCACATCACTTTATATATATATATATATATAAGTTTAACATTTCTACTCTTCCACTTGAACAAGATAATGTACTTCATTCATCCATTCATAACCACTTTCACGTCCACTTACACAATTATTGATTGGCTTTTTCTTTCTTTCATGTTTGGTTTGCTTTTTGTTTTTCTTTTCCTTTAGGTGGTCCTTCTGACTTCCTTTCCTTTCATCTTTTTTAAAGAAATGCTAGACTTACAAGTGGACGTGAAAGTGGTTATGAATGGATGGATGAATTACATTATCTTGTTCTAAGTGAAAGAATAGTACCAAAGATCTCTCATGCAATAATTTCTCATTTCACTTTGTTTGGGCGGTTTGACTTAAAATGCCATGTAATAGGACCACTTAATTAATCCTTTGGTTAGGATTAGAAGTCCATCTCTCTGCCAACCTCTCTTGAATGAAAAATAGGCTTACAAAATATTTATAAAAAAACTTTTACAAAATGATGTCGCATTACATAATTGAATTTCTTAATCATGTTGTGCTACATCACTTTATAAGAATTTTTTTTGTAAAATATTTTGTAAGCCTAACATTCATCCTCTCGAATAAAGAGGACTTTGGAGTATTGTCTAGTTGAGTGTCCCAAGTATTTTAATTATAGTAAGGGTTGTATTTATGAATAAGAGCACATCTTCTTCAAGAGATGTCTCGGTGGTTTAGGAGTCTTCTCAAGTGTTGGTTTAGGCTAGGAGTCCTTGCTAGCTTGAGTTGCTCTTTGAGTTGTTTTGCATTAGAAGTCCATCATACACTTAGGCTCTAAATCTTATAGAACTACACTTATAACTTTTTTACAACTTATTGACACTTAATAACATGTTGTTAGAATTACGTATCAACAAATTGTGAAAGAGTTATAAGTCTAGCATTTTTTAATTTTATATGGGTGGTTTATTATTGGGGTTGAATTGGTATTGCTGAAAGAGTTGTTAACATTAAATATAACATGCATATAATCGATCCCTCGTTAAAAAAGAATTCACTATACCAGAATATGGAAAAAAAAATATATGATGGCATAAAGTTGAATGACTAACTAAATCAGCTCTCATTTCCAATGTTTAAACCCGATATTTAAAGAAATGGGATTGTAGTATATGAATATTTGTTCCAAAAATCTACAATCATATAAAGATGAAGGGAAAGTAAATTCTTGATCTTCAGGCTCTACTGTTAGCTGATGATCTATGCAGCAACGACAAGTATAAAATTCCCCAAACAGGAGAATTAACAGTAGAGCATATATATACAGACCCCAAGTTCCAAAACATCCAAATTCTTTTTTAGGCAAACATAAACTTTACTTAATTAGTCATTTCACTTCCAGAGATGATCGAAAGCAAATTTATCTGCAGGAATGATGGATCATCAGATCGACCATGCATTACGGTAGAATTATGGCTTTGGATTCCGTGGGTGGCCGGATTGAATATGCATGGCCAATTGTGGTGGACTCCACACCATCTCATTATTGTAGGAAAGCAGGAAAGTGACGTTGGTGGGTGACTTGAGCCAAGTCTTTGGTATCATCATCACAAATAGGTCCTGAATTCTTAAACATTTCCTAAACTCTCTCTATACACATGTTCTCCATCTGTTGAAATGAAAACTTTCAATATTTTGATCCCCAAAGTTCTCGATCTGACAATCCAAACACGCCAGCAAGCGGCTTATAAATAGTTCTCTTTAAACACAAGAAAGGAGGCGCAATATCTCGGTTAATGTTTATTTTTGTAATGTCCCCTTTTTGTGTCCTCAAATGACAAAATATCCTCAATATACCATTTCTTGAATTTTTGCCCCTTTTTTCGTTTTTCTAATTTTTTTTTTTTGTTCTTTTGCTTTTTTTCGATTTCCAAATTTTTCCCGAATTTTTTTTTCTTTCATTAATTTTCATTTGGGCAAATTTGTCATTTTGGGCACGGAATGAGATATTGCAACTCTAATAATAGATTAGGGGGATATTGCAAATAAGGTAGTAGTTAGAGAGAGTAAATACNAATTTTCTCATTTAAATTTACAATTTCAGCCTTGTATAATTTGTCTACTTCATTTAATCGGGAATAAGATTATTTTCATTTGAAATGAAAGTATTCATTTCATAATCAGAATTTAAAATTGGTACACTAACGGTGTACTAAAGTTGGTGCACTAAAGGTCTTGAA
Source organism: Betula pendula (assembly GCA_900184695.1). NCBI lineage: Eukaryota > Viridiplantae > Streptophyta > Magnoliopsida > Fagales > Betulaceae > Betula > Betula pendula. The sequence goes on from FXXK01001114.1 coordinate 80,578, forward strand.
GAATTAAACATGTAAAAATGAACGCAAATTCAGCTATTCATAGCTTAAGCTAGAGAGGCAGTTAATTAAGCATGTTATAGACAAAGTTGGATTAGAAGAAGTTCCAAACTGTATATATGGTATTTTATTGTAATCAGGGTGGAAGTTGTTCCTACTTGATCATTGAGTTTATCAACAGAGTTTGAAATTTGTTCCAAAAAAAAAAAGGTCTTCCAGTTTTAGACAAGTTTGGTAAAAAAAACAGAGGAGGTGCATGATGATCATCTCTCAAATGTCAAAGCAGCAAAATAAACAACATATCAACAAAACCATTTACGTCTTTGTAGTAAAAGCTGATACTGATTTGTCTCAATAAACTAATGCTCAGCGTCAGATATTAATTCCTTCATAGTCACTTGGACGGTCTTAATTAGCATTTAATCCAAAGAATCTCCACCTTAAATCGTACGTCATTTTCAAAGATCTCAAGGATTTGCATATATATATAGTAGCAAAACTCTCAAATGCTTGAAACCCTTGATCATCATCTAATTATTTGAATCATGTTTAATTTGAATAATACGCTGATTGTAGTCCAACTAACATTTCCCCCTCTTTTCTAAAGGAGAGAGATTTAAGAAGGAAGAACGCTACCTCATTTTTAGCAATCTTGTGATTTCTTATCAGTTTGGTTTCTTTGAGAAGTTTTTAGTTTTTGAATAATCTCCAGCGTTGTATTTTTTGTATCTTCTTTTTTAGTTTTTCTATATATTTGTCTTTGTTTTTTGTTTTCTTTAGGGATAAAGGGGCCGGGGGCTATTAGAATGGATTCACATTGCTGATACTAGTTCTCTTTTTTTTTTTTTTTTTTTTTTCATTTTATTCTTCTTTCTTTTGATATGTGTGTTTTATATCTATACATAATTGCCAACATGGAAAGATGTGGGCTCACGATCTAGAATCTACCAGGAAAATTGTAATGTCTCGCACTAAATTAGAATTAAAGATATGCTAATTAGTGTTTAAGTGTTTAAAATTGAGTTGGATAAGTCACAAATTCCAGGAAGAAATTGAGATTTTAAACACTTGGAACGAATTTCACTCCACGCGGCAATGCATGAGTGAGAAGGAGAATATTATATTATTTACACGGTTTTTGCCTACCTATCAATTGTATTGTATGTTTGAATTAAATTTCTTTAATTTATTTGTAAGGAAAAATGAAAAAAAAAATTATATTTATAATAGGGTTTTTGTTTAAATAGTAACAAAAAATGACTGATGTGATACAAAATGTGATCGACATGATATAAAAAGTGAAAAAAGTGAAAAAGTTATTGATGAAATATAAAACGTGAAGTCAACTTTTGTAGGGAAACAAGGTGAGGGGAGGAAAAGTGGGTGCCAAACCAAGTCAAAATGAGGTTATAGAGTGGGTTTGGTAAACACTTTTGGCATTTTTTTTTAAAAAAATTATAATAAAAAGTGATTGATGTGATGTAAAATAGCAAAATTTTGTAAATTTTTTATAAAGAAAAGTGAAAAAGTTATGTTTTTTATTTTTTTTTAAAATTTTTTTTTTGAGTGAAAGTTAATTCTTTTATTTGAATAATAATAAAAAGTTTAAGATTAGATTATATTAGAGGATTAGATTTCAAAGATTTATTGTAATTGATTTTTTCATAATTCTCAATAGTTTGAAAATTTTAATAATTGCTTATAATAAGTCTCAATAGTTTCATAATCTCACATGATAAAAACGTTAGAGTACATTAGAGGATTAGATTTCATAGATTTATTGTAATTGATTATAATATCTCATAATCAGATTTGATGGTAATCAATGATTGTAATCAGATTTGATGATAATTACCATAGTTATTTATCTCAATCTTCCTATAAATAGGAGTTTCACGTATTGTAAAAATATATATAGCTTTTAAGACTTTATCCTGTAGACATAAGTCTTAGATCGAACGTAAATCTCTTGTCTCTTATTTTCTTATTATGCTATTTTGTTTATTGGCTATTACATTATGTCTTATTTCATGGTATCCAAGCTATTTGCTAACCCCAATATTCGATCCAAATGGTCCTGTAGACTACCTCTCGATTTCTTCCGCCATCCCATCTCATTCACAACACCCCATATCCATTTTTTGTCTTTTCTTTTGATTTGCCAAACACTGTGTGCGTGAGTTGGAGATTTAAATTTTCTCTGTATTTTGGTTTCACATCGATCTCTTCGAAAAAAAAAAAAATCATCTTCCTAATTACGGTGTTGGTGGTTCATTGGTTGAAAAAAAAAAATAATAAATAAAATAAAGGCCAAGTTGCCCATATTGTGGTAATCAAATCATATTGATTCGATTACTATATTTATCTATCCTAATTATCCTATAAATAGGAGTCTCATGTATTGTAAAAATATCAAATGAATAAGACTAATAATGTTGCCCTTAAAGCTTTATCTTGGAAACGTAAATTATAGACCGAACCACATAAATCTCTTGTCTCATATTTTCTTATTCTGCTATTTTGTTTATTGTCTATTACATTATGTTTTCTTTCAAAAAGCACACCAAACATGAAAGAAAGAAAAAAAATTCATGGACATTTCCTTTGAAAAAGAGAGATGGCAACTTGAATGTGTACAAGTACCAACATATTATCAATTAGTAATTGGGATCCGGATTTCCTAAATTTGGGGTGCCGAAATTGCTAACAATTTAGGCTGCCTCATAAAAAGGACTGCAGGACTCGCTTATTACGAGCAGCTCGCACATGCCCGGGATAGGGGTTGACAGGTGAGCCTCACAACTCTCTGCTCTATAAAGCTGTCCAAATTGCTTGTAATTCAGGCATCTAATAAGAGCAATAAATCCCCATCCCAATAATTGTGCAAAGTGGACTACATTATCTTGTTCAAGTGGAAGAATAGTACCAAAGATCTTTCTTGCAATAATTTCCCATTGGTTGGGCGGTTTGACTTAAAATGCCATGTAATTGGACCACATGATCGTGTCAGTTCCGTTAGAGAAAAACCAAAGTAACCATAAATTTGATCACAGAGTATCCGATTCAGTTTCACTCGGCCTATAAGTGCATGAGAATCTACTCATTTACTGTGCCAAACAAAATGTAAAAAAGATAATTTTAAAAGTATCATGAATTTGAGAAATTTGCATTCCAAAAGTCTTGTAAAAGAAAAAAAAGAAGAAGAAAAAGAATAGAAAAGCATGTGTATGATGATCATCTCTCAAATGTCAAAATAGCAAAACAAGCGACATATCAACAAAACCATTTACGTAATTGCAGTAAAAGCTGACACTGATCTGTCTCAAACTAGTGCTCTGCTTCAGACACTCTTTCATATATTGTCTTTTTTTCTTTTTTTCATATAGTCACTTGGACGGTTTAATTGTCATTTTGAAAGATCCCAAGGATTTGCATAGTAGCAAACTCTCAAATGTTTGAATGCATTCACATTGCTCACAAAATGATCCCAGTTCTCTTTTGTCTTTGTATTACTTGCTGAGTTACCCCAGTGTTCGGATGAAAAATCAAAGTATTCATAAAAGGACAGAAATTTGTGGAAATCATTCTTTGTATCTCTGTTTGTTCTATTATTTTAATCTTCTCTAGTACTTCTTTATCCTCTTTGGATTGTGAAAAGAGATGTTCGTTTGTCAATTAGCTCTGACCATTATATTGTTATTATTAATTTGTTCAAACCATGGCATGCAAAAACTTGTAAAGGTGTTGGTTGTGCTTTGATTTGATTTGATTTAAGAAGCTCAAATTTTTTCAGTGTCCCTTAAACACATGTAAAAGAAGACATAAAAAAATAAAATGTGACTTTCTGGGCCACAGCACAGTAGCCAAGATCAGGGCAAAAGAGTCATATCCGGACCTTATAGAAAAAAAAATTAAAAAATAAGTAAATAAACGTTCAAGATCATGATAATGGAATAAGTATGGAACGGAGCTAAAAGCTTAGCAAAAAAAAAAATCATTTGGATTTAATATATAAAAAACTTTATTGAAATCTCATCCAATTTAAAAATAATGCCTTTCAATATATATATATATATATATATATGTAAACAACCATGTTCTTCAGCAGAAGTAATGATACTTAATGTACGAAAAAAAGCAAGTGTTTCTTTCTAGAATATAGACGGCCAAGTAATAACAATGCTAAGATCATTTTTCGCCATTGAAAAAACAGCTTGAAAATGAAAATAATCCATATGATAAGAGCCCTTTAAATGCAACGTGAATAAATCATTCGCAAAATAGAATAGGTATCTTTATCTTTGAACATTTGACATGTTAGGGGTGAACACCAATCACAAAGCACTACCAAAAATTTGCTCATTAGCGGCGACAAAATGTGATGGCCGTTAAAGGCCGGACGCTAGTGATCATTAGTGGCCACATTTTGGTTGCCGCTAATGATCACTCAACAGCCGATAATGTCCTTGAGCCCTGCAACATTACCACATACATAACAGTTGATATAGTACGGAAAGCTTTTTTTCAGTCTAAAAGGTAAATTAACAAGCACAAGGTCAATGAAGTAGTTATCTTTCAACACAATTCTAGTCATGGAGCAACAAATTTAGAAATAAGCAGGCTGTGCTTAAATGCAGATTTTTTTTTTAATAAAACTCAGAACCTATGAAAGGTTATTGAACATGAGACAACAAACTTATTATTTTTGTGAGTGGTTACTGTTATTGTGACAGTAATAGTTGGTCTCCGGTGTTTGGTGGGGCACTATTATTCTAAATCATCTTCCCAAACACAAACACAAACACCACTGATTCAAGCTTTATTTCGTAATAAATCTCATCAAATTTGCAAATAAACTTCACTTTACAAATAGATCTCCACAACCACAAGCTGTCAACATTTGCACTAGATCCACCCAAATACTTCAAATACCACCAGACCCAAAGTCATATACTCGAAAACAAATCCAAAACTTCATATTAAAATTACGTTATACTAGGCAAAATTCTATCAAGAGGAGTTTCAGAGACAAAATAACCGAAAGTGGAGTGTGAGAGCATAAATAATGTGGATGACATAAATAATGAATGATTCTTACTAAGACCCACCAACCTAGACACGCACAAGGATATTTCTTCCAGCACAATTTCATGAACAAATGGCAACCAAAGGAAAATCCTAAACAACTTGTCCCCAAGTCCCCAACTTGTTAGCTACATTATAGAATTCGGAAATTATCTACCCCTCTTTGTGTAAATTAAATAGTCTATCTAGCACTAAAAATAGACTCACCAACAATGCAGAGAAATAAATCAAACAACCCACATAAGCAAGACACCAAAATTTGTGCGTGGAAAACCCTCCAGTGTGAAGGGAAAAACCACGGGACCTAGTCTAGTTAAATCTTCCACTATCAACAATTAGATTACAAGTGTCTTTTCTATAACAATATCTAGAGGCTACCAATACATCAAGATGCACTGAATTACTTTTCCCAATGGCCTAGGCAAAGACAATAGCATTTTCCATCAAATACTAAAAAAATAGCCTTATGGCAGAATATACATGTCAAAGTGCATCTCTAAAATGCTGGTCAAGACTTTGCTCAAATCAAATGGATTTTCGTTGCAATTGTTTTTGAGCCATGTGCGGTATCCATATCAGCAATGTTGACAAGTGAGCTTGCCAAAGATGTATCAGTCCATTTTGCCAATTAACTGACCAAACTGTCTTCAATAACTAAGTTGTGCACATAAACCTGACAAAGAGAAAAAAAAATGGTCAAACAAGTTGATCATAAGGGCAAAAAGAGACATTGAGCAATCAATATACCTCTGAACCACCAACTAGAACACATGCAGGAGAAGTGGTTGCCCCCAAAGTTTAAAAAAGACACACCAACAGGACATTTATACCATTTGGGAGCTCTCAGAACATCTGCATAGAAGATATGGTTGTAAAAGGAGCTGTTAAGGTACTGAATTTCACAGGCAAAAGAATCAAATACAGAGAAAAAACAGGGGTGGGTGGGAAAAGGTATAAGTTCTTATCGCATGCATCAATTCCTAAATACTTCTTATGATCTATAGTTTCTTTCCTCCCTCTATTAAATCACTATTCATCAACTTTATAATCAGCTCATGATTAATTTCTGATGCAATTACCCTATGAAATTTAAACTTGCTTAGGCGAACCAATTGGTAAATAGATATAAAAACAGAAAATCAAAAATATATAAAAGGAAGCTATGACAGTTTTTGAAAATTCAGATAAAATAAGCATAAAGTTGAAGTGAGCAAGTGTTGCCACAAGAAACTCTTGAAACAAAATAAAGAAAAAAAGTATCCATGTCCAAGTGTATGTCAGCTCAGACCTTGATTTAATAGAAACACAAATCATGGGAACAAACCTTGATGATTCAAAGCATCCCCAAAGTTAAAAAACGACACACCATTTGGGAGTTCTCAGAACATTTGCATAGAAGATAGGGTTGTACAAAGAGCTATTAGGGTACTGAATTTCACAAGCAAAAGAATCAAATACAGAGAAAAAACAGGGGTGGGTGGGGATAGGTATAAGTTCTTATCGTATGCGTCAATTCCTAAATACCTCTTATCATCTATAGTTTCTTTCTTCCCTCTTTGAAATCACTATTCATCAACTTTATAATCGGCAAATGATTAATTTATGTTGCAAGTTCAGGCCTACATATGATTTAAAGTCTATCATTAGTTAGATCTAAAACCAAGAATAAGCCAAGTGCTAATTATGTAGTCACAGGATAATTAAAATGAGTACCTTGACCCGCAAAAGCTTGGACGACGATGGAAATGAACACGACCCATTATCCTTGTAAGCACCAAGCCCAACTCCTTCCCTCCATTAGAAAAGAGGATTGATTGCCCACATTATATGTACCTACAACATATACATACTAATTTCAATACCCAAAAGGCTAATTAAAAGGCAAGTAAAGAATCTCCTTTGGGTGCCCAGAAAACAGATCAAAAGAAATGACAACACTTAAAGATAAATTTTAGTACACTGTTTGGTTGCCCAAAGCATTGAGTTTTGCACTCTATTGGTGCTTGATTCCCTCAAGTTTGAAACCTTTTCAATTCCCACTACTGCCCTTGATTGCTGAATAGTGCACCTAGCGATGGCTAAGCATCACCAAATGATACGTCAGGCACTTTCATGAGGCTAGAGATCCTAAGGTTAGGCATCAGTGGGAGCAGTTCTCAACAGCTTATCTTTCATCTTTCTTTTATATTTTTATATTTTGCAATACATAAACAATCATCCATGAAATACCTTGAGTTTAAGAAGATAATCACTAAAAATGTTTGAGTAATTGAATCTTCACCACTAAGAAAAAAAGGTTTCAAGAACACAACTTATTAAAGAAAAACAAAAACTCACCTATGTGAAAAGATCCCCTCCATCTTGACAGATAGAGTAGAGTTCATCATTTACATTAGTCGACAATTTACAACCTTTTAACAGGGATACAGATAATTCATGAAGAGGAACTTCGTCGGATGTGTAAATGTGTAGGTTACTGCAAAAACAAATGAAGAAAGAAATTAAAGAGGAAAACTAATAAAACTTATTTCTTGTCAAATTCCTAATCACAAAACCACAATTTCTTATTTCTTCTCACATAGGTCACAATTTGACAAATGAGTAAGCAATTGATTTTGGACATTAGACACAAAACCACCCGAATGATTTGAAACACTCACGGCTTGCAAAATGAGCTTCAAAATGTGAGGGGCTGAACTGCTCAGTAAATGTAAATAAAATCACTCTCAGCAACCATAAATAAGATTTGATTCCAAGCATATGACGTTTGTTATTGACAATAAAAAGTAGCCTGAGAGTTAAGGATTGACAAGAGAATCGAGAGTTAAAGAAATACAACTGATGGTAACATACCTTGTTAATTCAAAGCATCCCCAATTCTCTATGGAGTTCTCAATAATTTTTGGTGGAGACATGAGAAAGACTTAACTGTACAGTTCTGGCATATTGAAGTAAATGAAGAATTAACAATGGACAAAACATTCTGTTTTATAGATAGGAATAAAGGAAACCTAAAACAAATAGGGTAAATATATTGATGAATTAGCAGGTTGAAAATATATGTACCTAATTGTAAAAGGTGATATTATATCGAAAATTGGGGACTCTTGCTAGACTTGCAGCTTATTCAATCCATATTTGTTCGAGGTGAGAAATCTTATGCCATCCTTTTTCCTCTTTTACATTGCCACTGTTTCTCCAAAAAAGGGCATTCCCAGATCTGTAGAATAGAAAGGGAGGCAGGCAACCCCTATTCTAGCGTGTACTTGAGCTTAGGGCAACTAAAAACAAGCAATGCTTTCAAATTTTGAAAGCCAAAGATGGAAGAGAGGACATACTGGTGGGCAGCAACTACAACTTTGGAAAGGATTCCACAAATTCAAAATTGCCACCAATTGTCAAATATCCAAGAAAGAGGAGTTCTGCAAACCCCACCCCATTCAACTTGCAAGGAGTTTGTCACAAGCGTAGATGTTAATAGATTTCAAATTGGAAGGCAATCCCCTTTCAGGAAACCATTCAACTTCTAAACAAATAATTACATCTAATTCCTCGAGAAGTGATCTTGAACTTCTTTAATTCTAACAATGCGTAGCCATCACTAGCATTAGCTGTTTGAGCAAGGCTAGCTTGAGACCCCTTTAACTCCACACTTGATTTAAATAGTGGTATTGAATTCCATTGTGAGCTTTAGGAAGATGTCTTGTAACCCATTAAACAACTAAAACATCCTGTAATGCAAAACCAAACAACTTCTCGGTCAATCAATCCTAATGTTTAGGGGAAGATTATATTTTGAATAGTTTGAATATGTATGAGCAAACTGGGATATTTTGCAATAAAAATCAACTAAAAGTATTCATCAAATAACATATTAGTCATCTAACTCATATGCAGAAAAACTGGGTGTATAAGGCCAATCATTCACTTGTCTTTGTCTTTCTATTCTAACAAAAATTTAAAACCAAAAAAATGGAATTTACAAACCCAATAGGAGTGAGAGTGGCAGGAATTGATGATTGACACTAAAATGGAGATTTATAAAAACATAAATCATGGGAACAATCTTGTTGATTCAGAGAATCCCTAATTATTATAGTGTTCTCAATAATTTTTGGCGGTGACATGAGAGAGACTCAACTGCTTATGTTTAGAATGGTAAAGTAAATGAAGAATTAATAAGTGAGCAGGGCATTCTGTTTTATCAAACATCAAAGACACAAATTCAGCCTTGATTTCTCTGCCCTTGGGAAGGCACTTCTGAAACACGAGAGAAACCATGATTATTACTTATGGGGTTCACCATACCTAAAAGCCCAAAAAACTTGAATGTTGATGACAATGGCGACGATGATCCATTCTATATCCTTGTTAGTACCAAACCCAACTCCTTCACTCCATCGGGCAAGAGGATAAGTTGCCCACATCACATGTACCTGCAACATATACACACTAATTTCAATACCCAAAAGGCGAAGTAAAAGGCAAGTAAAGAATCCCCCTGTTTGCGTGCTAAAAAAAGGGATGGAAAGAAAAGAAAATAAAACCTAGAGATTAATGTTAATACACTGTTTGATCACCAAAGGCATCAAATTTTCACTCCACCAATGCAATTCCATTGGTGCTTGATTGAGATTCCCCCAAGTTCAACATTGGTAATAATTATTTAAGCTCTTTTTTAAAAAAATAATTTACGAAAATTTTCTAAAATTTAAAGTAATGCTTTTTTTGGTACTTGTTAAAAAATTAAAACTAAAAAATAAAAAGCCTCACTTCAGAATTTTGATTTGTGCCATTCTATTAAAAAGCAAAGAAATCAACCAAAGAGAGAGAGAGATAGAGAGAGAGAGAGAGAAGGGTACTTGTTTTGAATCGATGGTTGAGGGGTGTGACAAAGGTGGTTTGGGCTGAGTCCTTGAAATATTGGAGAAATCTTGCTAGACATGTTGCTTATTCAATCAAATCGTCATCAATCCATATCTGTTCGATATGAGAAATCTTGCGCCATTCTTTGCTTTTTTTACTTTGCCACTCTTTCTTCAACAACGGCGACAGTTGTTGATTCTTAAAATAGAAAAGGAGGCAAGCAGCCCCTGTTCTGGCATGTGCTTGAGCTGAGGACAGTCAACGATACTCAATTCTTCAAGACCAACGAGGGTGTTGAAGCCCTTCAAAGATTTCAAATTCGACACTTGAAGATGGAAAGATAGGTTAGACAAGTGGGCAGCAATTGCATGAAGACTCCACATCTTTAAAATTGACATCGATTGACAATTTCTAAGAGAACGGGAGGTTTTGCAAACCCCATCCCATCCAACTCGCACAGAGTTTTTCACAATTGTGGATGCTAATTGATTTCAGATTAGAAGGCAAGCCCCCTTCTGGAAAGGACTCAACTTCTCGACATTCAGATACACACAATTCAGCAAGAGATGGAAGGAGTCTGTGCATTTTTTCAGGAAGTGATCTCAGACTCTTACAATATTTGACCGAAAACGATATAAGGCTGGGAGCACGCAATCCTCCTTTTGGAAAAGATACAAAATTATGGCAAGAAGAGATATATATGGCCAAGGTGAGTAAATCGTGTTCATAATGTTCTGGAACTGTAAGAGAGTCCAGATTGCTACACTGAAAGAATTGGAGATAACAAAGCTTTGGGAATAAATCTAATGGAAAGGACTTGAGAGAATCACAACCTATCAACTTCAATTTTTCAAGGGATGAATACTCCATGTGTGTCGGGAGCTCTATCTTCATACAACTGTCAATCACAAGGAATTTTAATGTAGAGGGAAGTCCATCCTTAGAAAGGGACACAAGTGAGGAACAGTTACTGATCACCAAATCTTGAAGACCGTTGTAGGAGTCTGTCATTCCCTCGGGAAGGGACTCTAACTTCATACAGCGTGTGATACTGAGGGTTTTTAACGTAGAGGGCAAGCCATCCTTAGAAAGGGACACAAGTGAGGAACAGTCATGGATCACCAACTTTTGAAGACCGCTACTGAGAAGGCCATCCTTTGGAAGGGACGTAAGTGAAGAACAGCCATTGATTTGTAACTCTTGAAGATGTCTTTTGGATTTCATTATTCCTTTCGGTAGGGATTCTAGTCCATTAAATCCTTTAATTTTAAGCTTTTGCATTTCAGTTGGCAATTCCTTTAATAGAACCTCGTTACAATTGTCTAGCTCTAACTCACGTATAGCAGGAGCCCTTTGGAGTGAAGCCACTAGCTGCTGACAGCCATAAATCTCAAGTTTGGCTAAAGAAGGAAGATGGATGGGCAACCCTCCGATTAGCTTAGGGCAAAGAGTAATATAAAGTTCTTTAAGTTGAGGAAAAGCTACACCTCCATTTCCGTCACCAAAAGAAATCCATTCCTCCCACTTTGGCATCTTCTCGAACCTTAGAACTTTAAGGGCACCAAATGGCTTAACTGAAGAAGAACCGCTCCCACAAAACTCACGACCCACTGTAACAACTTCATCAAACCCAACAATAGAAAGGTTTTGCAGAGAGTGTAGCTGCCCAAGGGGTGGTAAGGTGTTGCAAAATTTACAGTCGTGTAGACCAAGAGATGCTATATTAGAGAATGAAGGATGCCCTACCCAATCTGAAAAACTTTTGCCATTGTAGTATTGGATAGTGAGACTTTTCAAGTTTGTATAGGGCCGGAGATTGTCGAGTACACTTCTTTGACTTTCTGAAAAATGAGTATCAACATTCCATTCCAATACTAAGTCTTCGAGGTACTTTTTATCCCTCAAGCTTGCATTCAAAGCATCAGTATGAGATTCAACATTTTGGAGTTCGAAAATTGAAAGCGATCCTCGTAGATTTACAAGTTTCCCCAACTCTCCAATGCAAGACTCACTACCTTTGCCGACCATAAATTTAGTCAACGTTTGGAGGCATTTTAATCTACCCAAATGTATCGGCATCTCTTTTATGCTAGTTTTGGTAATATCAAGATGACGTAAACTAATGAGTTTCCACATATCTCTTGGCAATCGGACAAGATTATAACAATGTGATAATCTCAATGTTTGCAAATTGCACAACTGACATATAGAATCGGGCAATTTTTGAACTCCAGTGTAAGAGAGATCCAAATATCGTAGGTGTTTAAATTTGCCAATTGAATCTGGCAAATTAGTGATGTTCCTATAGTTCGATAGACAAAGCACGCGTAAGCATCTTAGTGTCGGCAATAAATTATGTACTACCTTTTTAGTCAAGTAGTAGGAGGACCCCTCGTAACTTGACATATTTAAATGTAAGAAATTGCGCAACCTCTTAGCCTTGTGAAGTGTCTTAAACTTCTTCAAGCTATGAAAATACTGTTCGGAAAAAAAATAGGACAAATGACGAGTATTTTTTGAATCTCATGAGAACAATCACCCTCCAACCTTAAAATAAATTGTCCAGATATAGATTTTGCCGTTCACAAGATCATGCATTACAAAACATGCCTTGTCGTCACTTGACTTTTGGAATAACGATCTTGATTCTAGAATGAGGAAATACTCATTCCCAACTTCTTCCATTGTTTTGTTTTTGGGTTCTTGTAGGAAACCTTCCGCCTTCCATAACAAGATTAATTGATCTTTTTTGAAAGCATAATCCTTTGGGAATATTGAACAATAAGCAAAGCATCGCTTTAAATGTGAAGAGAGATATTTGTAACTTAATCTTAGAGCTGGAAGAATGCCCATCTCATCAATTGGCAGATCCCATAATTCACTCTTCAATATCTTATCCCATTCATCAACATCCGATTTAGATCTTAATAGAGCACCAATTGTCTTGACAGCTAACGGAAGGCCTCCACACTTTTCTATGATTTTTCTACCTACTACTTCTAACTCTCCATGTGCATTAGAATTGCCAACATCGAATGCATGTTTTGCAAATAGTGACCAGCAATCTTCTTCTGGTAACTCCTTTAGATGATGAGACATTGCAGTAGCACGTATGACTAATGCAACACTTTCATTACGTGTTGTTACTAGGACCTTACTTCCTTTTGCCCCATATTTGAAAGGTTTACATAGTACCTCCCATTGAACATAATTCTCGTTCCAAACATCATCAAAAACAATTAGAAACTTCTTCCCCGTTAAACACTCCTTTAGTCTAAGTTGAAGTTGATCTAGATCCGTGACATAACAAGGTGACAAAGTTATTGCCTCCACAATTGTTTTCGTTAACTTGAACACGTCAAATTCTTCGGAAACACAAACCCATGCTTCAAGGTTATTAAAGTGCTTCTTCACCCTAATGTCAATTGATAGCAAACCCCCCTGGGGGGCAAGGGGTGTTGCCAATCCCCCCCATGCCGACTATGGCAATCACGCCCATCTCATTGCACGTGCATCATCTGAGAGCAACATTTTAATAATTGCCTCCTTGTCATCATCCTACCACCAAAATATCAGATTCTTCACCAAAGAAGTTGTGGGCAATCTTTCAGATGATTCCCCTCCAACACCTTCTCTCAGACCCATAAGATCCTTTTGTTGTGCTAGAGATCTAGTCTGCCAAGTATCTCTTTTATCTTTGGCTCTATTTGTTGGACAAAAGAATTACGAAAAGCAGAGATGGATAACTTTCGTACCTTACTTGTAGTGCTTTGAACTTCAGCATCCAACTCGCTTTGCAAGGCTTCAGTAGCAACCTCATCCAGACATCCTCTGCATCATAGATTGCATCTTCAGCTCATCAAGCCACTTCTTCACGACCGGCTTTGTAACTTGCAATTCTTCTGCATCTTCAAGCACTGCAATGAAGGTCAGGAATGTTGTCTCCAACTTCTTTAGGAGTCCCTCGGAGAGTTTTTCGTCGTCGAAAGAAGTCAACGAACTCCCCAGATGCCATTCTTTGGAAAAACACTTGGAGAAAGGGAGAGAGAAAAATAGTTGCAATCTCAGCCATGTTTTTTGTTCGGAAATCAAAGGAAATGAAGGAAGGCGAAAGCAAAATAGGAGAGCAAAAGCAGACAGCAAGCTGTGTTTTGATTTATCAAGGAAGAAAGTGGAGTTATATTGATTGTACAGGGAAAAGGAAAGGCCTATTGGGCTGATGGACCCACCCGGGCAGTACCGTGTGATAAACTGACCGGTATTTTTGTAAATAAAATAAAATTGGTGGATTGAATATGGCCAATTCTGGTGGGCTCCACACCATCTCACTAAATCAAAGAAATCAAACAACAAGGAAAGCTTGAATACGACGTTGGATTCCTTTTCATCATTTTAATTGTTTGTTAATATTTTTAGTTTTAAGAAGAGAAAATAAAAGACAAAAAAAATAATAATAATAACAAATGGATTTGTTTCTTGATAAAATAGCTGTCTAATGCTTCCAATACCTTTTTTTTTTTTTTTTTTAACTTTATCTAGTAAATATTAACGGCATTTATACCAATTTCATTCAACTTTCTTTTTTTTCTTTTTTTTCTTTTTTTTTCCTGGAAAAAATGACTAACATCAATGCACGAGTTATAACTGTGCTATAATCAGCTGAACTAGTGGTGTATTTTGACCGTTGTAGGATTAGGCTATGTATTTTTGAACAATTCTTTTAAGTCAAAAGAATTTGCGATAGTTTAGGAGCTTATATATCCCTACGATTTTGCAAGTTAAACCTGCATTTTTAAACAAAATGGTGAAAAGTATCTCATTTGGGACTTCTGAAATAAAATAAAAAAAGTGAAAAAATTAACGTTTTCACGCATTTGGCATGTGGTATGAAATTTTAAAAAACGCACGATTTTAAAGGCTTAACCATTATGCATTTTAAAATATCGCCCTCTTTACAGATTTTATCAAATGTTTAATTATAATTCTAAAATTCACATTTTTATTAACTGTGTTTTAAAATCAATATTTTCTTTCCAACGGCGCGTTTGTCCTTAACTCTCTCTTTTCAAATGGCTTATTTTGAAAGCAATGACTCAATCTTAAACTGCCTTCAAAGTAAACCCCTTATCCGAATATTAGGTATGAAAAGTAAAAGGATGTGCAGGTAAATGAAGAAGCATTAGTTGTTTCTGGAAAGCGTGGTCATAATACTTTATAAGTTTCATGCATCAATGGGTTTTTATCGTAGAAATAGTCATGACGTTGAAACATTTGAAAGAGTACACCAAACTTGGCTGTCAAAAAAAAAAAAAGGAAACAGTCATCACGATTAGTCTCCTGGTTATATATGCATCTTAATAAAAATGGAAATGAGATGACGATAAATATTAGTGAACGATGAATTCATTTCAACCCAATTTAGATAAAAAGTTTGTCTCATAACTGAATGAAATGTTGAAATTAAACTTATCTTAAATTTCAGAGTTAATTGGGACAGTTTACTAAGAGTTAATCCGTAATTTGAGTATAAAGAGTTGGAGTTAGAATTTTTTTCGTTGTTTATCAAAGAATTGTATTGGAGTTAATCATATAATCCATTGTATTATAGAGATTGGAAAGAGTAAATCAATCTCATTATATCTATTTTATGATTCTATACCTTCCTTACATTATCTTCTTCATTTTTTATCTTTTGTTTTATGTTCTCACCTTAAAAAAATTAATAAATAACTCAAAATATAACATATATATTTTTTGTTTTTTTTTTTTTTTTTTTTTTTTTTTTTTTTTTTACATGTGCAATTTGATCACTTTTGAAAACACAAAAAGTTCCGACATGACGACATGCCCATACTTTTTCCCGCAGCAAACCAAGACCGAAGAAAACAGAACAGCTCTTTGAAAAAGATTAATTAAAATTAAGAGTGTCTTTCTAGAATTCAACTAAGCTTGAAAATTGTTTCTGAATGAGCAAATATTTTAATTGATTCTACTAAGACTTGTCTCAATTTATTTATTTATTTTTTTTTTATGAAAATTGTTCCATTGTTGGAGTCTATCATTCCCTCGGGAAGGGACTCTAACTTCTCACATAATGTGATGTTGAGGGTTTTTAATGCAGAGGGAAGGCCATCCTTTGGAAGCGACCTAAGTGAAGAACAGCAATGGATTTCTAACTCTTGAAGACGGCTTTTGGATTCAATCATTCCCTTCGGTAGGGACTCTAGTCCATTAAATCCTTCAATTTTAAGCTTTTGCATTTCAGTTGGCAATTCCTTTAACAGAACCTCGTTACAATTGTTTAGCTCCAACTCATGTATAGTACGCCCTTTGGAGTAAAACCAACAGCTCCTAACAACCATAAATCTCAAGTTTGGCTAAAGAAGGAAGATGGATGGGCAACCCTTCTATTAGCTTAGGGCAATAACAAATATAAAGCTCTTCAAGTTGAGGAAAAGCCACACCTCCATTTTCGTCACCAAAAGAAATCCATTCCTCCTACTTTGGCATCACCTCGAACCTTAGAACTTTAAGGGCACCAAATGGCTTAACTGAAGAAGAACCGCTCCCACAAAACTCACGACCCATTGTAACAACTTCATCAAACCCAACAATAGAGATGTTTTGCAGAAACTGTAGCTACCCAAGTGGTGGCAAGGTGCTGCAAAATTTACAATGGTGTAGATCAAGAGATGCTATATTAGAGAATGAAGTGATAGTGAGACTTTTCAAGTTTGTATTGGGCCGGAGACTATTGAGTACATTTTTCTGAATTTCTGAAACCTTATAATCATATTTCCATTCCAATACCAACTTTTCAAGATACTTTTTATCTCTCAAGTTTGCATTCAAAGCATCAGTAGGAAATTCAACATTTTGGAGCCCCGAAATATGAAGTGATCCTCGGAGATTTGTAAGTTTTCCCAACTCTCCAATGCACGACCCACTACCTTTGTCAACGATAAATTTAGTCAACGTCTGGAGGCATTTTAATCTACCCAAATGTGTTGGCATCTCTTTTATGCTAGTTTTGGTAATATCAAAATGACGTAAACTAATGAGTTTCCACATATCTCTTGGCAATGCAGCAAGCGCTTTACAATGTGATAATCTCAATGTTTGCAAATTGCACAACTGACATATAGAATCAGGCAGTCTTCTAACTCCAGTGGAACAGAGATCCAAGCAACGTAGGTGTTTAAGTTTGCCAATTGAATCCGGCAATTCAGTGATATTCCCATAGTTGGACAGAGAAAGCACCCGTAAGCATCTTAGTGTCGGTAGTAAGTCATGTACTACTTTTTAACTCAAGTGGTAGAAAGACAAATCAAGACCTTACATATTTAAATGTAGGAAAGTGCGCAACCTCTTAGCCTTGTGAAGGGTCTCAAATTTCTTCAAGCTTTGAAAATGTTGTTTGGAAAAATAGGACAATTGGTGAGTATTGTTTACAATCTCGCTAGAACAATCACCTTCCAACCTTAAAATAAATTGTCCAGATATAGATTT
>FXXK01001114.1:98205-159364 GCA_900184695.1 Betula pendula
CGCTAAATCGCTCACAAGATCATGCATTACAAAACATGACTTGTCGTCACTTGATTTTTGGAATAATGATCTTGATTCTAGAGTGAGGAAATACTCATTCCCAACTTCTTCCATTGTTTTGTTTTTGGGTTGCTGTAGGAAACCTTCCGCTCCCCATAACATGATTAATTGATCTTTTTTGAAAGCATAATCCTTTGGGAATATTGAACAATAAGCAAAGCATCACTTTAGATGTAAAGAGAGATATTTGTAACTTAATCTTAGAGTTGGAAGAATGCTCATCTCATCATTCCATAATTCACTCTTCAATATCCTATCTCATTCATCAACATCCATTTTAGATCTTAATAGAGCACCAATTGTCTTGACTGCTAACAGAAGGCCTCCACACTTTTCCATGATTTTTCTACCCACTACTTCTAACTCTCCATGTGCACTAGAGTTGCCACCATGAAATCCATGTTTTGCAAATAGTGACCAGCAATCTTCTTCCGGTAACTCCTTTAGATGATGAGACATTGTAGTAGCACGCATGACTAATGCAACGCTATCATTACGTGTTGTTACTAGGACCTTACTTCCTTGTGCCCCATATTTGAAGGGTTTACATAGTGCCTCCCACTGAACACAATTCTCATTCCAAACATCATCTAAAACAACTAGAAACTTTTTCCTCGTTAAACACTCCTTTAGTCTAAGTTGAAGTTGATCTAGATCTGTGACATGACAAGGTGACAAAGTTACTGCCTCCAGAATTGTTTTTGTCACCTTGAACACGTCAAATTCTTCGAAAACACAAACCCATGCAAGATGGTCAAAATAGTCCTTCACCCTGTCGTTATTGTATACAAGCTGAGTAAGGGTGGTTTTGCCAATTCCGCCCATGCCGACTATGGCAATCACACACATCTCATTGCTGATTGCATCATCTGAGAACAACATTTTAATGGTTGTTTCCTTTTCATCATTCCTACCACAAATATCAGATTCTGAAACTAAAGAAGTCGTGGGCAATCTTTCATATAATTTCCCCCCAACACCTTCTCTCAGACCTAAAAGATCTTTTTGTTGTGCCAGAGTTTCTAGTCTTTCAAGTACCTCTTTTATCTTTGGCTCTATCTCTTTGCCAAAAGAATTGCGAAAATTAGAGATGGACTTTCGTACCTTGCTTGCAGTGATTTGAAATTCAGCATCCAACTCGCTTCGCAAGGCTTCAGTAGCAACCTCATCCAAGACATCCTCTGCATCATAGATTGCATCTTTTAGCTCATCAAGCCACTCTTTCACAACAGGCTTCGTAACTTGCAACTCCTCTGCGTCTTCGAGCACTGCATTGAGAGCCAAGAAAATTGTCTTCAACTTCTTTAGGACTCCATCGGAGAGTTTTCGTTGCCGAAAGAAGTCAACGAACTCACCATATGCCATTTTTTTGAAAAAAGCTTGGAGGAAGGGAGAGAGAAAAATGTTTGCAATCTCAACCATGTTTTCTTCTTTGGAAATCAAAGGAAATGAAGAAAGGCCAATGCAAAATAGGAGAGCAAAAGCAGATAGCAATTGAGCTATTTTGACAGTGTCGTTACTAGTGCTACTAGAGATAGTACTCCCTTCTATTCGGATCCAAATTCGGTCTATGACAATGTCGTTCCTGCCTCGGTTTCCTTTGGGAGATTGTGGCTGTTCCATGGTGGGGGTGCAGATGGGTTTGGACCTCATGAGGTTCTTATACCTGTAATTAGGGTTTATGAACCTCTTGAGGTTTGTGACTCTTCCAGTGCTCCTTTTGCATTTGAAACCGCATTATGCGGTCCCTTTGAAAGGACCGGGTCATTTGTTTGGCTCATTTCCTACTGTTTCGTTACTTGCACTATTGTATTTCGTTTTTGGGTTTGTTGTAGGGGAGCCCACCTATTTTTGGTATTTTGATCTCTTGTAACCCTTTCCCTATTTAATTAAAAAAAAAAAAAAGCTGTTTTGGTTTAACAAGGAAAAGGAGAGCAGGAAACTTATTGATTGACAAAGGAAAGCGACGTGTAGAGGGTGACTTGAGCCAAGTCTTTGGAAATGGTTACTCTTTGGAAATATCTTCTCCCCCAAACGGAAACAAGGTTCTGTTTATTAATATATTTTAGAGTTGGTTAATGTATTTTGGATTTTTCTTTTTTCCTTTTTTTTTTTAAAAAAAAAACTGTTATGATATGACATAAATGTAAAAATTATTTTTGCATTTTTACATGTATTTTGTATTTATATTGTTTGTTAATGTTTTTATTTTGAGAAGAGAAAACAAAACACAAAAAATTAAAGTTTATCAAATTGGAACCTTTATGTTTTTTTTTTTTTTTTTTGAGAAACTTACTTTAAATAGTCCCTGAACTTTCAATCACTTTGACATATCCTTAATTTTTAAAAATTTTCACTTTAATACCATAAACTTCTAATGTCTATCATGCATTTATGTTTATATAGAGGAAAGCTTTGTTTAAAAAGTAAGATTACTTATTTTTTGTTTTTTTAAACCCGTATGTAAAGTTTTAAAAGTAATGTTACTGTGATATAGTGGTCCGTCCTTATTAAATAATAATAATAAAAAAATCAGCTGAGAAGAAATCTAGTAAACATAGAGGACAAGTTGGTGCAATTTGATATTTGTGGAAAGAGTAATACTTGTGTATTTTTACTCTATGTTCTTCTTATAGTCTTTCTTATACACATGAATTAATTTTTTCATTTTTTAGGATTACTCTTTTTGGGAAGAGTAAGTAAGCCCTAATTTTTGTTAGAAAATGAAAAAACTAATATTTATATACCAAAATAATATTAAAAATAACATAAAATAGATGCACAAAAATTATTCTTATAAAAAAAGGGCGGCTTGAGAAGGTATTTGGTAGCGTGTGATGGGCCAAATCTGCAAGCATGACAAGCTGGATATGAGAAAAATGCCAGCAAGTAGTGAGCCGAAAGTCAAGCTATGTATCCGCAGGAGACACACCGCCTCGTATAAAGTCAATGTGCAAGTCATGCATATAAAATGATACCCATCTTTTTCACGGTGATGTAAAAGTAGATTAGTCCGAGAGGAATTCCGATCTTCATACAGTTTCTTTGGGGCAAATTTGTCAAAAAAAAAAAAGAAAGTAAAATTACAAATTTACTCTTCAAATATAAGGAACCGGCTCCTCTCAATTCATTTAAACTAAAGAAGATTCAGTTTCGTCCGAGAAAAGGTCAATGAAAAAACTAGGCACTCATTTATGGGGTTTAGGGTAGTATCCAATGAACCAGATCCTCTAATGAACTGAAGAGGAGCCGATTCTTTAAAAGAAGATTGGCAAAATTGTCATTTCATTTTTTTTTGACAATTTTGCCCCTTTTTTTTTTTAAAGAAACCGACTCTTGATTTCAGTATCTAAGGCCTTCACACGCGGCTTAAAACACCAAAATATTTAATACTAGAAATGGGACTATTGCGAACACAAATTTGTATTCCGTCCAATCAAATTGTCTATTTCACTGTTTCAACTCTACCTGATCGGACAATTACAATTGTCTGAACAGCCCGAGCAAGGGAAGCCTTAGCTATCACAAATCTTTGTTGAAATGAAAATTTTCAACATTTGATCCCCAAACATGAATGAAAGAAAGAAAGAATTTTCATGGACACTTCCTCTGAACAAAAAAAAAAAAAGAAAGAAGAAGATTTGCATTTAATGTGAACATCTATGTTTAGAATGTAGTCACGATTCATAAATCAACAGCAAAAAACGAAAAAGAAGAGCAGAAGGAGGCATCACCACAAACGAATTGGAAAATTTTTCTAGACGCCTTACTTTTATTGACATGAATAAGAGTCCTTCAAAATGCCAAAACAACCTTCAATTGAAAAGTTTTGACAGAAAAAGAGGATGTTCATTACTTACGATCATCTCTTAATAACAATAGGAAATTTTGCTATTATTTTTTTTAAGCATGCAAAACTTGTTAAGGGTGTTGGCTTTGTTATAATCAGAAAAAGGACATAATATAATCAGAGAAACATATATATGTTATAAATAGAGAGAAAATATTCACAGAGCAGAGCACCCTGCCTCCAAGAAAAAAAATGCTCAAGCTTTTCTTCATTTTAAAGATAAAGAAACAAATCTGATTAGTTTCCTTAATAGCCTCCTTGATGATCAAGTGGCATTATGTGAAATAGTAATTAGGAGAGATGGCTTTGGATTCCACGCCACAGCATGTCATTGAATCAAAGGAAAAAAAGATAAAGAAAAGAGGAAACTGATTCAACACGCTTCATCATTATATATTAGTTTTTATATTAAGCAACACACGCCATATTAAGGACGTTAATGGCCTACCACCCAAAGAAAAAGAAAGCCAAAGGCAAACCAAATTAACATGAAAAAAAAAAAGAAGAAAAAATTTCATGGGCATTGCCTTTGAAAATGAGAGACGGCAATCCACAAGTGCACGACCAACATATCCTCAATCAATAATTGTTCAAGTGAAAGAAAGTACCAAAGATCTCTTCATGCAATAATTTATTTAATAGGAATTAATATTTTAATTCTAGTAAGACTTGTCTCAATTTATTTACTTTTTTATTTTATTTATTTTTTTATGAATGAGCAATTTTACCAAAGGTCTCAAATAAACAGGAATCTAAAGGATATTCCTAGGCTTCTCTAATGGCTCATAGGATCCACTAAATAGAGTTGGAGGTCCAAGCTTGGGTTGGAATGCCACCTGTGATCATGACTCATGAGAGAGTGTTCCAGAGCTATAAAATTGTTTCTGAGATTAATTGGTAGACATGGCATTTAGGCGAAAATGATAATGCACAGTTTAATTTGTTCCAAGCCGCGAATAATGAATATGGTATCATTGATAATATTTGCAAAAAGAAGAAAGGAATTAGATTCAATTACTAAAATCTCTCATCTCTCATATCTATGCTACAACAAGAATATATCAACTTGTAATTTGAGGTAATATTAATAGTGGCTTTTGGATGCAGCGTGGCGTTTGGGAAGCTAAATGTGCGATTGCTACATCAAACAACTTTTCTATAATGCCTAGAATAGGACTTTAGGAAAACAGAAGAGAAACTATGTCTAAAGTATTCTTGTTGATAAAACTGAACAACAATTATAACTAGGCAGTCAAGCCGGCCTTATTTTGCTTATATAGAATTTAGGGTTTAACACTGAAAGTAAAATTACAAAAAAAAATAAAAATAAAAAAAATCTTTATTAAAAACTATAGCTTAAACCAATGTAGCGCAAGAGTCGAGCGAAGTTTCTATCCTATAATTAGTCACATTCTTGCTCGTGCCAAGGTCGAGCAAAGGTCACATAAGATTTGTCTCATGCAAAATCACAAACTCCCATTCCAGAAGCCTTTGCTCCTTCACTCAAGATCCTCCACGAGGCCATTTGCAAGTTGGGTTGCATCACTTCTCCATTTTCAACAAAATTTTCGTAGTACACCCAACACTTGAGCACCAATAATTCAACATATGGTAATGTTTCTATGAAGATCACCATGTCGTATATGACTTGTTATATTGTCTCAACACACCATATGGGTAATGTTTCTTGTATTTATTAATTAAGCTGCAACACAAGAAGATGTAAATATTAATCACAAGTTCTTTGTGCTCCTAAACCCCAAACAGAATGTGGAAAAAACACGTACCACAAATTCTTCTAAAAATGCCATCAATTTTGACCCATGACATAAATTGTGGCTTTATAATTATTGAAAAAAACTTACTTAAATTTTTTGTTGGATTTTAGGGGGTGGGTGAACCACACCCACAGTCCCACAGATTATGGAGTGGTTCGGCCACCGTTTAGTTTTGTTTTCTTTTAACTTAATTTTAATTTTATTTTTAATTTTGGTTTTTAAGAAAAAATAAATATTTTAGGAAGAAAGAAAGTAAAGTATGTTTTCATCCATTTTAATGTTTGATGCTGACTGAAGGGCTTTTTTTTATAAAAAAAATAGTAGCTTGACATATAAAAAGAAGTGGTAGTTCGGAGGACATAATATATTTTCTCCTAAAATCATTGAAGAGATGTCAACCACAAAACAGCCATTCAGCAATTTGGGTGCGCCAGGGGCAAGAATGTGTAAGCCAACAAAAATTACAGATCTATGTCCACTTTTAATGGCATTAGAATTATAAGGAGAGGAACAAAGTTGCCTTTACATGCCCAATGCCCATACCCATATGTAATTATCTTTTTACCAAGAAAAATAGCAAATTCAGGAGGATTTGACGTCCACACCACAGTCCACTGTTAAAAATGAAGAGGATTTGACTTGAAGGGGGCAATCTGTGTCATTGGGGAGGAAGAAATTATGTTTGGGGGGTTCGGTGCTTATAAAAAGAAAATTGTTACACTGCTATTTTTCATTTTTTTCACAACTTAAGGGTTGCCATGGACCACCCACCCTTGTAAGTCGCTCCTGCCACTAGACAAAAATATCGAGCACATTTTAATGGAAAAGGCTATGCAAAATAGTGGCTTCTTGATGCGGCGTGTGAGAAGCTGAAAAAGTTATAGGAATATATGAAAATAGAAGAAAAACTCCCTTAGGAGTATTTTTATTGAAACTGAGCAACAATAATAACTAGGCAGCCAAGCCGGCCATACTGTACTTAAATAGAGTTTAAAGTTCAACCTTGAAAGTAAAATTACAAAAATAGCCTTTCTTAAAAACTGTCGCAGCTTTGCTCTAGCTAACTTTGCGCAAGGGTAGCATGTCGGTCTTATGATTAGTCATATTCGCTCGAACCAAGGTAGAGCGAAGGCCGCGTGAGATTTATGCTTCCTACATAATTGCATATTTCAACACCAAAAGCCGTCCTCCTTCATTCAAGATCCTCCATGAGACCATCTGCAAGTTGGGCTGCATCACTTCTGCATTTCACAAAAATTTCCTGATACTCTCAACACCTAAGCACCAATAATTCACCATATGGTAATGTTTCTTGTACGGATTAAGCTACACACTTAAACCTACTAAAAGATGATTTAGGACTCAACCCATCCATCAATGGTTACAGTGATAGCTCCAGCCAAAGGGAAAATAAAACATGCATAGAGATGCATTTAATTCTGGTTTCACAAATTTAACTTTGGTCCTAGTCCTAGTGAGAAACATCTGATGTAGAAGCTATCAAAGCTAATCTCACGATTATAACATAAAACAGGTGGACCAAGCATATAAACGTGATCAAGGCAGGATTTGAGACATCAACCATAATAAACAATACCAAAAAAATCGTCAATTGCGAATACAGCAAACTGATACCAATATATATATATAAAATCCTACATTAAAGTTCTCTAACAAATTCCAGCTAGAAAAGTAGAGTATCTTAAATTGTCACTAGTCACCACTTTTACCATATTCATGGTTAAAATGATGAATAAGTTTTAGAAAATAAAAATAAAAAGGAGTCTGAATCAACATCCAGCTGATGCCCATATGCATCAATGTTTTCTTCACACCTCTCAGGAAAGAATATGGACAAGTGAATAGCAGATGTATTAAGTTGAAGGGCCTAGCTCAACCGTAATGCCCATCAACCATGAATTTCCTCAAAGTTAATTCAATTTCAAACTGTCAATTCAAAAACAACCAACTTCTACAGGATTAAGGTCATACATTAACCATCCATTGTAGAAATGAAAAGGTTCATAAACAGCAGCGCACTCAAACATCCTAATGTTGTGGTTTCCAACAACAAAAAGAGCATAACCAACATTATAAATAAAATGTATTATGTACCATTAAAACCAAATCCACAACATAAAAGAAGTACACCAAATGTATATGAGATTGAAAACACCAATATAGTTTTGGTTGTAATTGTCTTGCCGAGCTAGTGTGCTCTGATCTCAATTTATAGAGGTTTAGTACAGATGTTGAAATGTAAGAGGAAAGACTGTTGAAGGAAAACATTAACAACACTTTACAACTAAGAAGAACAAGTTAACTAAAACACTCCCATTCAAGCAGTAGCTGATCAAACCCATGTTTCCTATGACAGACTTGAGTTTCCCTTGAAACGAGGATGTCACTCAAGCCGTGAAATCCCTTGAAGTCAGGATTGTTTCAGGCTTGAGTTTCCTGTTGTCTGCAAAGTTGTTGTTGACTGCAGAGTTGTTCCTGCCTTGGAGACTTCTCCGGATGTAGGTTGGCTTGAGGTTCAATAACGTAGACTATCATATATCTATGCAGCACCGATGGCAAGTATAAAATTCCCTAAACAGGAGAACTAATTAACAATACAACAAACACAAAACCAGGTTCCAAAACAGCCAAATTGTTTCTTAGGCAAACATAAACTCTACTTAGTCATTTGTTTCACTTCTAGAGATTAAAAGCAAATTTGTCTGGAATGATGGATCGCTTAGTAAGCATGTTCTGCTGGGCCTAGTTCTCCGGCTGCTGCTGATAGTTCAGAGGCATCCTGAAGAGCATGATGTATGTATGGCTCAGGGCGATGAATAGTTCAAAGGCATACTGAAAAATCTGATGAAATAAAAGAGGAAAAGAATTTTTATGTACTCCAAACAAGATGAAAAATACATACATCAATCACTACAACCCCGTTTTCTTATAGGGAATAGGCAAATAAATCAAATAAAATCTAATAACTGCAGTTTGTTAAAGTTAATTTCTTCAAATTATCAAGAAGCAAAGAATAGAAAATCAAATATTATTGGTTTACTAACATTTCAAAAAATGTGAAAAAACTTCACAAACCTTACTTCATAGAGGAGCTGATTCTTGGGAAGGAGTTTCTCAGTTTTGTTAAGGCCGTAAATGGAATCATATAAGTAAATCCATTACAGGTTTCAGGAGGAAGCACCACATGCCTGAAAAGGCAATCAAGAGTAATTTCAGCAGATTTAATAAATGATAAAAAATGAAAAGAAAATGTGAGAATTTGGAAAAAGAAAAATCTATGATTTATAGGATTCAATATACTTTGTTAAAACAGAATGTGAAAAAAGAAACACACACCCATTTAATTTGTTAAAACCAATTATCCATGAGTATGGTAAGTGCTTTATCAGCTGCCGATAGCACAAGGACTGGAAGTAAACCCTACAATAACAACATTCATCAAGTTAGAATAGGTGCCAGCATTAAAATATATATATATATCCTAGCAGTAGATGAAAATTACCAGCCCTTGATAATCAGTATCTGTGGCTAATAAAGGAAGCTCTGCCTCTTCCTGCCCAAATATATGGAACTTTTTCCAGCTGACAACTAATTGGCTACATAATCAGAATAATATATATATATATATATATATATTCTACAACATTATCTAGTAAAACACAGGCAGACATAACTCTTACTTGACTGTTACTGCTACATAGTAAATCCCACCGAAGTCTAGGCCCCAGATATTCCTTCTACCAAACCAATTAATATAAAATTCAATTAGATGCTAAAGAATTATAACACAAAGAAAGCAAGCACGGTGGTAGAACATATACTTACATATATATGTATGATTGGGAGAGAGAATTGCTCACCCATATAGCACTGATGGAATGAAGTCAAGCCTGAAGCAGAATCAATTATAGGATCAAAACGTTCCTTTAAGAGAAGATATAAGACAATTTAAAGTACGTAAGGCACGACCGATGACTCAATACCATGTGAAAATATGCATATCTCGCACAATAAATGATGTTAAAAGTTCTTTCATTATCAAAACTGACTTCATATCATTTGATCTTCTAGATCCTTTTATAATGAAAAATCAATTTATTTTTTTTTTTTCATGTAAACTCACAAGAATAGTTACATATCAATTTGACAATCACTCACCAAGGAAAATGACAACAGCCTTTGAAAGCAACTGTCTAGTTTCAATTTTTTTTTTTTAATATGAAATCGGAAAAAGTATAGTTTCATAAGAGAGGCCAATTTCCAATTAAGAACCCTCCATCTTATTGAACATTAGCCCCCTTACAAGATTCAGAAGTGATTATGGAAGCTTTTGTTCTTTGCGAACTACCAAATTCTCCAAAGCACAATGAATTTTGGTAGCAATTCTGTGTAACAAAAACCACTTCCCCTTTGACAATTTACAAATCCAATAAACAGAAAAGTAATTCTGGTGGCACATAGAACTGCGAAATATAATATAGAAAAAGTCCTCACCCTAAAGTCTTCCATATTAGTGTCAAGCCTCTACAAATATTTTTTTTAAGAAACATCTCGCAATATCTACAGTACCAAATACCACTAGGAATACTTGGTAGAGGAACACATTCTGCAATTGGCAAAATTAAGTAAACATCATAAATGCAACTCAAGCAGATTGAAGGAAGCCGAACAACAAAATTAACCCAATTTATGTCCACTGAACAGTGATCAATAAGAATAAGAAAGATTGCCCATTCACAAGAACAGTTACAATAAACGAACGACGTGGAATCAGGGCCCTTTTTTTCATTTTGATAGGTGGCAATCAAGACAATATAGTCACAATACATATATTTGCAATTCAAAACACAATATACACATAATAGAACAAGAAAGTGTGCATGTATATATAGACAACAAGAACAAGGAGGCAACAGAAATAATAAATAGATAAACAGTGCATAAGGCAATAAGTTAATAATGTCCTGATGTATTTCTATTTTCAAATTTTTTCCAATGTCACAAATATCAAAGTTGGAAGTTAATGAACCTAGTCCAGTCGTTTATCACATTTCAAAATGAGATCATACACATAATGTGAATCCTATAGAGTTGTCGTCCTCATTTGGTAGTAAATCCTATAGAGTTGCTTGTAGTAATCTACACAGAAAAAAGAACAAAGAAAAAAGAAGAACTATGTTAAGCTATCTCTTAATATAGAAACTGCCTTTCATTGTTGAATAGTGCACCTAGCGATGGCTAAGCAGCCCCACATGATATCCACAACAACAAACTTTATCTTTCCAATCTTGCAATCACTTGATATTAAAAGAAAAAAAAAAATAGTCAATATGCTTCATTCATTGCAATAGCTCTTACAATCAACCTATTATATTTCTCCCTCCCCCACCCCAAATAAGTAACCTCTCTTCTTACAATCTTTCATGAAATACCCTGGTTTCAGNTGTCTGAGTAATTGGATATTCAGCACCAAGAAAACGGGTTTCAAGAACACAACTTACTTCAAAGAAAAACAAAAACTCACCTATTTGAAAATCCCGTGGACATCCATAACAGCACAAAAGATCCCCCCCATCTAGACAGATGGAGCAGAGGTCGTCATTTTCATTGGTAGACAATGGACAACCTTTTGACAGGGATATAAACAATTCATGGAGAGACACTCCGTTATGTGTAAACATGTAGGTAATTGCCAAAAAAAGAAAAAGGAAAAAAAAAGGCCAACTCACATAAAGAGTGATCTAACACCTATCTAATCACCACTCTACACTATGCAGATGTACTTTATAACATAACAAACATGATGCAAAAGAAACCTCTGCAATTCAGACTGATGGTACATTTCTTTAAAGAGGAACAACCATGGAATTTCAGAAAAACTCTTCCAACAATCCAACGAAGCATTTACATATACATTCAAGACATTACAGAGAATGTTCCCCTTCTCCAAGAAAATATGCTCTAGTAAATGTTTATTTGTACTTTTAATCACACCTTGCAGCTCGGTTTCTCCAGGGACTCTAGCCTACAATACAAAGAGACATAACCAATACGCATGTATATGTATGTGTACTACCGATAAAGAAAAGAACCTCTTAATCAACAGCTAATGTCACCATATAAATTCAGCTTCAGTTTCTCATTTCAACATTTTGATAATTGAAGGTATCAGAAACAGCTCTACAATTGCATTCCTAATTTGGTTATCAATGTCACTCAGCGACATTCAAGATAAGTGCTTCAGACAGTATACTGCGAAAGGAAGATTTAAAGGATGCGAGCGTCTCTAATTCTGACAAAGTAAAACAAGCGTTTCTCCATATTGATGATCAGCATTCAATTACAAATTGATTTGTCCATAAGGTCGATGATACCATGCGTCTATCATTCACTCTGCCGGCGAAAAGACAACAAGTTATTCTATTGCTACATTGAATAGAGCAACGCGATGCGCTCTCATATTAGCAGAGGTAAAACAAGACTGGAAAGACTCACTATCTTCTATCATAACAAATAACATTCAATCAAGTCCCGGATTGTTTGATAGCAACAATTGTGTCAAGATGGCAACAAATCTCAGTTGAGATCAAATCTCTAGAATTACTTTGCGAATCTGCACCTTTATAACACATGGTACAATACTGGATACATTTGACCAAGACAGAACCTACAACATGCGATATGACTATCTGGGATTTGGACCGAGTGGAGACCTATGGTTCTATGATATCTCGTAAATGGACACAGTAAGTTATTTATTCTAGTCGGTTCTGCTATATACACTGATATAGGTAATATAAAATATACTGGTGTCCCTTCTTCTAATTGAATGGATTACGATAATGTTAATCTACTATAATATATCTAACCATACAATATACACAACAATGAGTGTTCCAAGAATTTATAACTTGATAAATAAGTTTAAGTAGTGAAATCACAGTACTAGTTAGCTAATTTGAAACCCTAACGAACAATTTGCTATGATTATCATGTTTCATAAAGACTTAACGTATTGTAATACTGATTCTCAAGCCAATATATACATTATTCTCTTCCCAAAACAATACCGATAGTTCTCCCCAGCGTCTCTGTATTTAGACAGGTTATAAGACTTTGCTTCTGCGAAAACACACTATGATTAAATTATGAAATATTCAAACATATAGGTGCGGATAATTATCTCTAGTGAGCACTGAAAGAATAGAGAACAAGACAGGGATTGTGTAAGAATATAATATATATATATATATAACTTAATATATACTATTTAATTTTTTTTTTTAAAAAAAAAGATATCCAGATGACGTCTTTAGTACAAACAACATTAAAAAAACTAACCTCTTTTTTTATAAAAATAAAAATTTACATTAGTTTTAAATGACGTAAACCAATTTACTCTTATCGTCATATCTATGTATCTAAAAATCGAGTGTACTAGTGTTAAAAAGGAACATGATATTTTCATGACCTCTAGGGTTTATACCACCCATTAGATAATTGGTGTGAATTTTACGTCATTTAATAAACTGATCATATTAATAGTTATTTTTTTTTTTTTGTATGATTTGCATGTGAATGTATGTGATCGAGATGTAAGGCTGTATGGCGTAGAAGAGAATGGATGCGGTCACTTCCATGTGGCTAAAAGCCCAATTGAGTAGAAACGAGACAGTCAGGATGCCATGAGCACTAATCTTTATGGCATCAAAAATGCTTATAATTGACCCTATAAGCACATCAGATATCCGAACCCTAGCAACTCTAAACAACCTATCTCCTGATAAAATGGCAGTAACTCACCCTGTATTACAAGTACAAAACTACTATCTAAAAGACAGTGTATAAGCATTTAATGTTACGAGAAGATCTCTGCGCTACAAAATAAGGAAAAGTGACAAGATAACACAACGAAATACACCATATAGCCAAATAAATGAACTTCAAATTACCCATATTTTCGAAAATCTTATCCGAGTACTATAGTGGAATCACAATTGAAAGAAATATGATCATCATTTATTATCTTTATCATATCTTATAAAATATCCACATTCTAGGTACTGACTTCTTTTCCTTATATTATCATCTTCTAAATACAAGTACGCTGAGTCAACAACACAAAGATATTCAGAGTACTTAACATCTAAGACTACAAAATAACGTAATATAGCTACAATCTTCCACCATGCCAGATAAACAAAAATCTGACAAAGCCGTATCTTGATACAGATCACATGGTCGAATAGGATACTCATTGAAAGAAACGATAGGGCCGACAATCATTCTCCATATAAAGAAGACCGCCTCTCTTCTCTCTCACATACCAATATCACATTTCAACCATTTACACTGCCACATACAAGATACCTATCTCAAGGAGAAGTTAGTTCGGAAGCTTCCGTTCTCTGTGAACCACCAAATACTGAAAGCACAATGAATTCTGAAGCAATCTGTGAAACAAGAACCACTTCTCTTTTGGCAATAGAACTGCAAATAATAATTTGGTATGAAACAAAAAACCCCTCAGTTTGTAAACCTTTGAACAGTCAACATGATAATTAATCCTTTTCACACTGAGGGAACAATTTGCATATAATTTGGCAGTAAATAAATAGACTAGGAATGCAGAACATTTCAAAAGTAAGTCTTGAAGTCCATATATACTACCATGTCACAAAAAATAACCATGTGAGGACCAGAACTTTTGCTGAAATCATGGCATCTTCAAGCATCAAGATCAACAACGAATAAAAGTGTTAAGTTGACGGTGTAAATTTGAAATTAATAAGACAACAAATAAACACTAAGGAACACCATCTATCAATAAATTTAAAAAAAAAAAAAAAATTGTTGATACACAAAAAAAGGCAAATATGGCCCCAAGTCATATCACAAGATACTAGTCAATCAACAAAACATGTGGAGTAATCAATTATAGACCACAGAGATGACATACAATCATCGGATATTGATACAATTTGGTCTTAGATAACATTTTCTATTTGGATTCACATACAAAGAGGTTCAGGCCAGAAGACAATTATAGGAATAAAAATAGCTCATTCACAAAAACAGTAACAATAAACCCAAGGGCACAGTACGCTTTTTGTTTTTGATAGGTGCTATAACTTTAATACTAATAGTTTCACCAAATTTATTTTGTTTAAAAGAAAAAGTCGACAAATAAGTCAGAATACATATATTTTCAATTCAAAACACAATATAAATGTAAAGACAATAGGTGTGCATGTATAAACAATGCATAAAGCAATAAGTTAATAATGTCCAGACATGTTTCGACTTTTGAATTTTTTCCCAAATATCAAAGAGTTGGAATATTAATGAACCTAATCCAATTGTTTATCACATCTCAGTTTGAGATCATATATAAAATTTGAAATGTGTCTCCAAGTTACTAGATTCAATTTATAGTTAATACATGAAAACCACATGGTAAAGGATCTTCACCATGCGGTTAATACATGAAAACCACTAGATTCAATTTATAGCAACTGGGCTATGACACCATTACAAAATATTATGTGAATGGCCGAATGATTTGGCCTTGAGTTCTGTATATTATATATAGACTTTACAAGGATGCTATACATGGAAAGCAAATAAGTTCCCGCATGTTTCTAGCCCTATACATGTAAACTATAATCTGTCAAATAATATATGCTAACTGTACAGAATAATAAATGGAGAAATAAGGAAACAATTGTGGGCTAAAATAAGGAAACAATTATGGGCTAAAATAAAAAAGAAGTGTGGACAGCTGTGCTGTCCGTTGACAAGTATTAACCATATGAGATTGATGTTGTGTGTTTCCAACAACTACTTTCTAGACTCATTGACTTTAGGAACTGAATGAGAATCCCAAAGATACAGTAAAATTGGAAGACATGGAAAAGAGCAGAAAAGTGGACAATAATGATTCTAGTACAATTTTTTTTTTTTTGGTGGGTTTGGGGGTAGGGGAAAGGGAGGGATTGTTGTTCTCCTTTGGCAGCCATTACACTCCTACAGAGTCGCTTGCAATAAATCCCTTTTCAAAAGAAAAAATATATATATAAAGAATGACAAAATTATGTTAAGCTATCTCTTAATTGTTAAAATTATGGCTAAGATCACCAAATGATATCTAGCTCCTGAGGTCAGGCATCAGTGGCAACGGTTCTCAACGGCAAAGTTCATCTTTCCAATCTTGCAATCACTTGACATTCAAAAATAAAATAGTCAATCGGCTTCTTTCATTGCCATATCTCTACAACCTAACTTCCATGTTTCTTTTTTATTTGTATATTTTGGAATACATAACCTCTCTTCTTACAGTCATCCATGAAATGCCCTGAGTTTAAGAAGATAATCACTAAAAATGTATGAGTAATTGGATCTTCACCACTAAGAAAAAAAGGTTTCAAGAACACAACATATTAAAGAAAAACAAAAACTCACCTATGTGAAAAGATGCCCTCCATCTTGACAGATAGAGCAGAGTTCATCATTTACATTAGTTGGCAATTTATAACCTTTGACAGGGATATAGACAATTCATGAAGAGAAACTTCGTCAGATGTGTAAATGTGTAGGTTACTGCAAAAACAAATGAAAAAAGAAATTAAAGAGGAAAACAAATACAACTTATTTCTTGTCAAATTCCTAGTCACAAAACCACAATTTCTTATTTCTTCCCACAAAGGTCTTGCCAACTGAATCATGCTATTTGACGGAATGAGTAAACAATTGATTTTGGACATCAATCACAAAACCACCTGAATGATTTGAAACAGTCATGACTTGCAACATGAGATTCAAAATGTGAGGGGCTGACCTGCTCAGTAAATTTTTTTAAAAAAAATCACTCTCTAGCAACTACAATACTAAAACAGAACATCAGTCCCAGAACAAGCAAATTTACCAAAAGATTCCAAACCCCTTTTTGTAACAATTTCTTTCCACGAGAATAATATGCTACTTTGGTCCCATCTGGCAGCACATCTTCCTCAAAGTCCAACTTATGCAAGTATAGATCTCTTTCAAAAGAATGTGGAGGAAAAGGTGAAAGTTAGAGCTAGTTGTGATCAGAATTATGAAACAGCAAAGGATTTAAAATGACATTGCACAGATATATAACTAGAAAAAATACTTACTTTCTTGTTGGTCTTCTCAGACAATTACTTCAACATGAGCTACACTTTGAAGCACTGTCATATGACTTTGGAACCAAAATTGGTTTGGTGATCTACAATAATCCAAATAAACCCAAATTTCAGTATCATTGAGTTTGTAAATTAATTGTGGAAATAAAATCTGTCTTTCTTATAATAAATTAAGTATAATCTATAAAAGAGTAGAGAAAAAAATCAAGTAAATAGTATGTTTACAAAAAATGCCATATAAATTTATGATCTCAAATTTAAAAGGGAAAGAAAATCAGAAAATGAAAAGGGATTAGAGCTGTCCAGAACAGTCATCCAATCATACAAAAATTGTAAAAACGTGGACTTCAGTTTGTATTTAGATATTTGTTGTGTACTTGTGATTTGCGAACATACATTTTGCCAAATGACTGGCCAAACTGTGTTCAATAACTAAGTTGTGCACATGAATCAATTGGAAGACATGCAGGAGAAGTGCTTGCCCCCAAAGCAAATAGACACACCAACAGGATGTTTATACCATTTTGGAGTTCTCAAATACTGAATTTCACAGGCAATAGAATCAAAAACAGAAAAATAACAAAGGTGGCTGTGGATAGGTTTAAGTTCTTATTGCTTGCATGAATTTCGAAATACTTCTTGAGATCTATAATTTCTTTCTTCTCTTTATGGACTCACTACTCATCAAATTTATAATCAGCTAATGATTTATTTTTGTTGCAATTTCCCAATGAAATTTAAACTTGCTTACACAAACTAATTGGTAAATAGATATAAAAGCAGAAAATTAAAAATATATAAGTTGTGAAATTTTTTGAAAAATTCATCTTAAGAATATGCATAAGGTGAAACTGAATGTGAACTCTTTAAACAAAATAATGAAAACAAGTATCCTTGTCTAAGTGTATGTCAGCTCAGATCATCCTAACAATGTAAGTTCAAGAAATGCTTTTCATTTTTTTTTTCTTTTGTATGTCAGCTCTTTTACCAAGGCATCAAAACCAGTGTCATGCTAGTGAACTCAAAATGGCAGAATCAACTTACAAAAAAAAAATGGTAGAATCAAGATTGAGCTTGTAGAATGTTAACTGAATCAAGCATTGTGTCTATAAGCATGAATTACCCTTAAGCCAGTTTGATTCAACAAAATTAACAAGCCTATTGGAAAATGACTTATTAGTTGATCAAGAGAATGGCATAACGACACTAGTACAGTTTCTATTGCAGTCCAGATGATCAGCTAAAAATGCAAACACCACTCAGAACCCATAAAGTCAAATATTCATATATCTCAATGTGTATTAATGATAAAGAAAGGAAGAACCATTGAAAACTTACCAGCACCACTTAGTCAACAGATAATGTCACAAAAGCCCATCTTCAGTTTCTCATCTCAACATTTTGATAACTGAAGGAATCAAAAACCAGAACTAGCTGCCACTTTGTTACCATAAATGGAGAAGTCATCCACCTTAAAGGGATCAAACAGTAGCCACAAGAAAATCCTTTGCTGCCACTCATTACCTTGTCCCCACGTAGCAGATTTCAGGAGAACAGGTACTGCAGAAATGGTAATTCAGGAACCTACACTTCCAACAAAGAAAAGAAACCGAAATTTCCCCATGATGTGAATTTGGCGCCACACTTTCACGAGGTCCACAAGTCGCCACTGAACTTTTAGTACCTATTCATCAGAAAACAGCTGAACATCTGAATAAAAAAAGAAATAACAACACATGCATAGTAAATTGAAACAGAAAATCAACACACATGTGCATCAGATGATAACGATTATTTATGCAAACAAAGATAACTTGTCCTTTTCCCGCATCCTAGCACAACAGTGCAGCAATACAAGTTCATCAGATGCTAAGCAAATTTCAAATCAATTAGAAATATTTTTTGATACAAATAAAACCTGCATTAAAATGAGCAGATTAGGCTTCATCTGCCTCCTAGTTACCATGTATGGTCTTTTCAGGTAATACCATAACTAAATTCAATTTCATTTTAGTTATTAGATATTGCAGGTAATAAATAACTTTCTTTTCAAGTAGAAAGTGTTTAGTTTCTTGTGTTACCTATTTAGTGTACGTACAGCTTAATTGTAGTTCACCAATAGTTATCAACCTAGTCGATGTAGGATAGTAGCACATAATGTTAATAGGTACCAAAGTTTAGGTGAAAGATTGTGGCTTTGAACTTATAAAGGATGGAAAAAGGAAGTAGTGGGTTTATGCTTTGAATCAGGTCAGGAAAGATTGAATTTTTAAGGGTTTGAATATTTATGAGCAACAATAAAAAAAAATACAGAGGAAACCAGGAAGTTGTACGATAAAAATCCACTTTAAAAAAAAAAAAAAAAAGTTAGTCATCAAACACATATGCAGAATAACTAGATAGATGAGGCCAATTGTTCACATACTTGTCTCTATCTTTCTTATTGAAAAAAAAATTAAAAATTCGAAAAATACTTAATAGGAGTGAAATTGGAAGGAAGCAGTTTATAAGATTTAATTCCAAGCATATGACTCTTGTTATTGACAATAAAAAGTAGCCCTGTAAAAGAATTCACAAGGAATTAAGGATTGACAGCAAAATCGAGAGATAAATAAATACAAATGATGGGAACATACCCAATTCGGAGCATCCCCAATCTCTATGGAGTTCTCAATAACTTTTGACGGAGACATGAGAGAGACTCAACTGCTCAGTTCTGGCATATTGAAGTAAATGAATAATTAACAGTGGGTAGAGAATTTTGTTTTATCAATGATAGAAATAAAGGAAACCTAAAACAGAGTGGGCAACTATATCGATGAATTACTAGGTTGAAAATATATGTACCTAACTGTAAAAGCATATATTATACCAAAAATTGGGGACTCTTGCTAGACTTGTAGCTTATTCAGTCCATTCATCATCAATCCATATATGTTTGACGTGAGAAATCTTATGCCATCCTTTTTCCTCTTTTACATTGCCACTATTTCTCCAAAAAAGGACATTCCCAGATTTTATGCAACCCCTATTCTGGCGTGTACATGAGCTTAGGCCAGCTGAAGATAAGCAATGCTTGAAGAACACTGAGGTGTTGAAGCCCCTTCTTGTCCAAATATTTCAAAGTTTGAAAACCAGAGATGGAAAGAGAGGACAGACTGCTGGGCAACAACTACGCCTCTGGAAGAACCCCAT
Source organism: Betula pendula (assembly GCA_900184695.1). Classification (NCBI taxonomy): domain Eukaryota; kingdom Viridiplantae; phylum Streptophyta; class Magnoliopsida; order Fagales; family Betulaceae; genus Betula; species Betula pendula. The sequence continues at coordinate 118,275 of FXXK01001114.1, forward strand.
CCCAGAGGAGGTTCGGCGAACCCCATCCCATTCAACTTGCAATGAGTTTTTCACAAGCATAGCTGTTAATTGATTTCAGATTGGAAGGAAAGCCCCATTCAGGAAACCATTCAACTTCTGGACAAATAATTACATCTATTTCCTCGAGAGACAAAAGGAGTATGTGCATCTTATCAGGCAGTGATCTCGAACTTCTTTAATTCTAACAATGCGTAGACATCACTACCATCAACTGTATTGAATTCCATTGTGAGCTTTAGGAAGATGTCCTGTAACCCATTAAACAGCTAAAACATCCTGCAATGCAAAACCAAACAACTTTTAGGTCAATCAGTACCAAAGTTTGGGGGAAAGATTATAGTTTGAATATTTATGAGTAACCATCGTAAATACATAGCAAACTGGGAAGTTTTGCAATAAAAATCATCTAAAAGTATTGATCAAATAACATGTTAGTCATCTATCAGATATGCAGAAAAACTAGATGTATAAGGCCAATCATTCACTTACTTGTCTTTGTCTTTCTATTCTAAACAAAAATTTAAAACCAAAAAAATGGAATTTACAAACCCAATAGGCGTGAGAGTGGCAAGAATTGATGATTGACACTAAAATGGAGATTTATAAAAACATAAATCGTGGGAACAAATCTTGTTGATTCAGAGAATCCCTAATTTCATAGAGTTGTCAATAATTTTTGGCGGTAACATGAGGGAGACTCAACTGCTCATGTTTAGAATGGACTAAATGGTAAAGTAAATGAAGAATTAATAAGTGCGCAGGATATTCTGTTTTATCAAACACAAAAACTCAAATCCAGCCTTGATTTCTCTGTCCTTGGGAAGGCACTTCTGAAACACAAGAGAAACTCAAACTCAAATCCAGCCTTGATTTTACTTCTGGGGTTCACCATACCTGAAAGCCCACAAAAGCTTGAACGTTGATGACAATGGCGACGGTGATCCATTATATATCCTTATCAGTACCAAGCTCAACTCCTTCACTCCATCGGGCAAGAGGATCAGTTGCCTACATCACATGTACCTGCAACATATACACACTAATTTCAATCCCCAAAAGGTGAAGTAAAAGGCAAGCAGAGAAGAACCCCTGTTTGTGTGCTCAAAACACGGATGGAAAGAAAAGAAAACAACACCCAGAGATTAATGTTAATACACTGTCTGGTCACCATAGGCATCGAATTTTCACTCCAGATGCAATTCCATTGGTGCTGGATTGAGATTCCCCCAAGTTCGACATTGATAATTGTAAGCTCTTATTTTTTTTTTTCTGAAATAATTGACGGAAAGTTTTTAAAATTTAAAGTAATGCTCTTTTTGGTACTTGTTAAAACATTAAAAATAAAAAAAAAAAGCCTCACTTCAGAATTTTGATTTGTGCCATTCTATTAAAAAGCAAAGAAATCAACCAAAGAGAGAGAGAGAGAGAGGTACTTGTTTTGAATCGATGGTTGAGGGGTGCGACAAAGTCGGTTTGGGCAGACTTTCAGCTTATTCAATCAACTTCTCATCAATCCATATTTGTTCGATACGACCAATATTGCCCATCTTTTCATTCAAACAAAGGACTCCCGAAGATCTTTAGAATAGAAAGGGAGGCAGGCAGTCCTCTTCTGCATGTGCTTGAGCGAGGACAGTCGTAATAAGCAATTCATTCAAGAACAAGAGTGTTGAAGTCCCTTCAAAGATTTCAAATTTAGACAATCGGAGATGCAAAAGACAGTCTACTAGTGGCGCAGCAACTGCGCGAAGGACTCCACATCTTCAAAATTGACACCGATGTGACAACTTTCCAAGAAAGGGAGGTTTTGCAAAGCCCCCATCCCTTCCCCCCAACCCTCACAGAGTTTTCACAACCCTGCATCATACATTGAATTTCAGATTAGAAGCCAAGCCCCTTCAGGAAAGGACCAACTTCTGGACATTGAACTGCATGCAAATCGTCAAGAGATGGAAGAGTATGTGCAATTTTTTCAGGAAGGTGATCTCAGAACCTTACAATGAGACAGACCGAAAACCATGTAAGGTTGGAGAAGCAACGCAGTCCTCCTTTGGAAACAGATACAAAATTACTGGGCAGGAAAAGAAGATACTGTGTCAACGGTGACTAAACGCCGTGTTCATAATGGTTCTGGAACTGTAAGAGATTCAGATTGCTACACTTATTGAAATGGAGAAAACAAGCTTTGGGAATAAATTCTAATGAGAACAGGACTCTGAGGGAAATCACAATCGGACAAACCCCAAATATTCAAGGGATGAATAAGCCATCGTGTGGTTGGAGATGCTCTAACCTTCCAACAAATTGTGATCTGAAGGACTTTTAATGTAGAGGGAAGTCCATCCTTTAGAAAGGGACACAATTGAGGAACAGTACCGATCCCAACTTTTGAAGGACCATTGTTGGAGTCTATCATTCCCTCTGGAAGGGGACGTAAGTGAAGAACAACCACTGATTGTAACTCTTGAAGACGGCTTTTGGATTCCATCATTCCCTTCGGTAGGGACTCTAGTCATTAAATCCTTCAATTTTTAAGCTTTTCAATTTCAGTTGGCAATTCCTTTAACAGAACCTCCTTACAATTGCGTTGCACCAAGCTCACGTATAGCAGGAGCCCTTTGGAGTGAAGCACAAAGCTGCCTGACAGCCATCAATTTAAGTCTTGGCTAAGAAGGAAAGATGGATGGGCAACCCTCCTATTAACTTACGGCAATAACGAATATAAAGCTCTTCAAGTTGAGGAAAAGTTACACCTCCATTTTCTTCATCAAAAGAATTCCATTCCTCCCACTTTGACATCTTCTCGAACCTTAGAATTTTAAGGGCACCAAATGGCTTCACCGAAGAAGAACTGCTCCCACAAAACTCACGACCCACTGTAACAACTTCAGCAAACTCAACAATAGAGAGGTTCTGCAGAGAGTGTAGCTGCCCAAGGGGTGGCAAGGTGCTGCAAAATTTACAGTGGTATAGACCAAGAGATGCTATATTAGAGAATGAAGGATGCCCTACCCAATCTGAAAAACTTTTGCCACCGTAGTATTTGATTGTGAGATTTTTCAAGTTTGTAGAGGGCTGGAGACTATCGAGTACACTTCTCTGACTTTCTGAAAAATGAGTATCAACATTCCATTCCAATACCAAGTCTTCGAGGTACTTTTTATCCCTCAAGCTTGCTTTCAAAGCATCAGTATGAGATTCAACATTTTGGAGTTCCAAAATTGAAAGCGATCCTCGTAGATTTACAAATTTTCCCAACTCTCCAATGCAAGACTCACTACCTTTGCCGACAATAAATTTAGTCAACGTCTGGAGGCATTTTAATCTACCCAAATGTATCGGCATCTCTTTTATGCCAGTTTCAGTAATATCAAGATGACGCAAATTAACGAGTTTCCACATATCTCTTGGCAATGCTACAAGTTCTCCACAATGTGATAATCTCAATGTTTGCAAATTGCACAACTTACATATAGAATCAGGTAGTCTTCGAACACTAGTGGAAGAGAGATCCAAGTAACGTAGGTGTTTAAGTTTGCCTATTGAATCTGGCAATTCAGTCATATTGGTATACATAGATAGAGAGAGCACACGTAAGCATGTTAGCATTGGCAATAGCTCATGTGGTACCTTTTTAGTTAAGTAGGCATCATAATCTCGCAAGTCTATTGGCAAGAAAGTGCACAACTTCCTAGCATCGTGTAGAGCCTCAAACTTCTTAAAGCCATCACATTTTTCTTGAACATATGACAAATGACGAACCTTGTTATCAATTTCTTTAGAGTAATCACCCTCCATCCTCACAGTAAATTTCCCAGACACAAATGTTGCTAAATCATTTACAAGATCATGCATTATGAAAAATGATTTATTGTCACTTGATTGTTGGAATAATGATCTTGATACTAAAGCAAAGAAGTACTCATCACCAATTTCTTCCATTGTTTTGATTTTAGATTCATGTAGGAAACCTTCTGCCATCCATAATAAGACTAACTCGTGTTTTTTGAAATTGTAATCCTTTGGAAATATTGAACAGTAAGCAAAGCATCGCTTTAAATGTGATGGGAGATACTTGTAGCTTAATCTTAGAGCAGGAATAATTTTTGTCTCATCAATTGGCAAATCCCATAATTCGCTCTTCAATATCTTTTCCCATTCATCAACATTCAATTTAGGCCTCAAGAGAGCCCCAATTGTCTTGATGGCTAAAGGAAGGCCATCGCACTTTTCCACAATTTGTCTGCCTAATTCTTCTAGCCGTGGATGTGCACTAGGGTTACCATCATGGAATGCATGTTTTGTAAATAGTGACCAACAATGTTCTTCTGGTAACTTCCTTAGAGGATGAGTTGAACTAGAACGCATAACTGATGCAACATCATGATTGCGTGTAGTTACGATGACCCTACTTCCTTGTGCCCCAGTTTTGAAGGGTTTACTTAAGTCCTCCCAATTAACATAATCCTTATTCCAAACATCATCTAAAACCAATAGAAATTTCTTTCCCAACAATTTCTCTTTTAGTGCACTTTGAAGTACATCTAGATCCTTATTATCATAAGTAGAGGAAGTTACCCTCTCCACAATTGTTTTAGTAATCTTGAACAAATCAAAATCTTCTGAAACACAAACCCATGCTTCAAGGTCAAAGTGCTCCTTCACCCTGTTGTCATTGTATACAAGCTGAGCAAGAGTGGTCTTGCCAATCCCCCCCATGCCGACTATGGCAATCACACCCATCCCATTGCCACGTACATCATCTGAGAGCAACATTTTAATGATTGCCTCCTTGTCATCACCCCTACCACAAATATCAGATTCTTCAACCAAAGAAGTCGTGGGCGGTCTTTCTGATGATTGCCCTCCAACTCCTTCTCTTAAGCCAATATCACCCCTTTGCTCTTTCAGAGATTCTAGTATTTCAAGTATCTCTTTTATCTTTGGTTCTATCTCTTTGACAAAAGAATTATGAAAAGCAGAGATGGACTTGCGTACCTTGCTAATTGTAGTGGTTTGAAATTGAGCATCCAACTTACTTCGCAAGGCTTCAGTAGCAATCTCATCCAAGATGTGCTCTGCATCATAGACTGCATCTTTCAGCTCCTCAAGCCACCCTTTCACACCAGGCTTTGTAACTTGCAACTCCTCTGCGTCTTCAAGCACTGCATTGAGAGTCAGGAAAATTGTCTTCAACTTCTTTAGGAGTCCGTCGGAGAGTTTTCGTCGTCGGAAGAAGTCAACAAACTCCCCTGCCGCCATTCTTTCAAAAAACACTTGGAGAGAGGGAGAGAGAAAAATGGTTGCAATCTCAGCCATGTTTTCTTGTTTGGAAATCAAAGGAAATGAAGGAAGGCGAACGCAAATAGGAGAACAAAATCAGATAACAAGCTGTGTTTTGCTTTAACAAAGAAGGAAGTAGGAAACAACCTACTGGACTGATGGACGCGTAAAAGAAATTAGTTTGATAAAGTAATGAGTGTAAGTGGAGACCAACACATTAACGTCAAATATATGCGTTGCTTTACACCGTATATAACAATCCTTTTTGCTTTAGATAAAGAAATCTTTCCTTTTTTTTTGTTTCTTTGTTTCTTTGTTTCTTTCCTTCTCTTTAGATAAAGTAAAGAGATAGCTTTGGATTCCGTCGGTGGATTGAATAAGGCCAATTGTGGTGGACTCCACACCATGTGATCACTAAATCAAAGAACAAGGAAAGCAGGAAACTCAATTATTAGTTTGACAGGGGAAAGCGACGTTAAATTCTTAGAGGGTGACTTGAGCCAAGTCTTTGGTATTATCACAAATAGGCCCTAAAATCTTCAAATGAAAATTTTCAATATTTTGATCCCCAAGAAATGTGGACAATCCAAACACACCAGCAAGCTGCTTACAAAATATAGTAGTGGAACATGCAAGGGCTATATCACGTACTAAAAATTACATTTATTCTATCCAACTATGTACCACTCTATTTGCAATATTTCCGTTAATTTTTCATTTTTGCAACGTATTATTGTGATTGCAATGTCCTCTTTCTGCATCATCAAATGACAAAATATTGTCAATATACCATTTCTTGAATTTTCGCACACCCTTTTTTTTTCCATAATTTTTTCTTTTTTCATTTCCTTCTAAAANTTTTGCTTTAACAAGGAAGAATTAAGTAGGAAACAGCCTACTGGACTGATGGACGCGTAAAAGAAATTAGTTTGATAAAGTGAGTAATGAGAGAGTGTAAGTGGAGACCAACTCATTAACGTCAACATAACAATCCTTTTTGCTTTAGATAAAGAAATCTTTCCTGTTTTTTTGTTTCTTTGTTTCTTTCCTTCTCTTTAGATAAAGTAAAGAGATAGCTTTGGATTCCGTCGGTGGATTGAATAAGGCCAATTGTGGTGGACTCCACACCATGTGATCACTAAATCAAAGAACAAGGAAATTAAGCAGGAAACTTAATTATTAGTTTGACAAGGGAAAGCGACGTTAAATTCTTAGAATATTTTGATCCAAAAAACTTATTAGTTTGCAAATAGGCCCTAGAATCTTCAAATGTAAATTTTCTATATATATTTTGATCCCCAAGAAATGTGGACAATCCAAACACGTACATGGAAGAACAGCAGGCGCAAAGCTAGGAGTGGAACAAAGGCTATATCACGTACTAAAAATTACATTTTACTCTCTCTATTTGCAATATCTCTATTAATGTTTCATTAATTTTGCAATGTATTGTTGGGGTTGCAATGTCTTTTTTCTGCATCATTAATTTCTTGAANCTTTCTTAAAAGTTTTTGGCTTTTTTTTTTGCTTTTTTTCAAATTTTTCCAGAACTTTTTGCTTTTTATCATTTTGAGTGCAGAATGAGACATTGCAACACTGATGTTAGATTAGGGAAACATTGCAAATAAGATGGTTGTTAGAAAGAGTAAATGCAGTTTCCCCTTAAATTTTTAATAACAACCTCTTATCATTTGTCTACTTCGTTTTGTCGGGAATATGATCATCTTTATTTCAAATGAAATAAATAGTCAAAATTTAAAGTTAGTGCACTAACGGTATATATGAAATAAATAGTGACATGTTTTTTAAAAAATATAAATATTGTGGAATCATGAACACTATTAAATACACTAATTTTAAATTATGACTATAAAATAAATAGTATCAATTTGAAATTGAGAAAATTCTTATCCGTTTAATTAGTGGAGGGAGGGAGGAAGGGAGGGAGTGTTAGTTACAAATAATTTACAAAAAAAAAAAAAAAAAAAAACTCTTACATAATTATGTACATTACATGATGAGAAAAGATAAATCTAAATTTTGAAACAATTCAACAGATTTGTAGCGCACATCCACTTTATATATAAATAGATTATATATATTACTTATATATATTAATTTTATAAGTTTAAACATTCTCTATTCCACTTGAACAACGATAAATACTCATTTCATCCACTTCTTGCACTTCACGTTCCACTACACAATATTGAGTTGGCTTCTTCTATCATTTGTGTGGACTTTTTGTTTTCTTTCCTTTAGCCGGCCTTCTGCTTCCTTCCCTTCATCTTTTTAAAGAAATGGCTAGACTTACCAAGGTTGGACGTGAAAGTGGTATGAAACGGTCATGGAAGATGTACATTTATTCTTGTCAAGTAAAGAATTACCAATATCTCTCATCAATAATTCCATTCACTTGTTGCGGTTACTAAAAGCCATGAATACACCATTAAATTAATCCTTGTTAGGATTAGAATCCATCATCTGCCAACCTCTCTGGAAGAAAAAATAGCTTACAAAATTTTTTACAAAAAAACTTTACAAAGAATTGTCGCATTACATAATAAATCTTAATCACATCATTTATAAGAATTTTTTTTTAAAATATTTTAAGCCAACAATCATCCTCTCGAATAAAGAGAACTTTGGAGTATTGTTAGTGAGTCCCAAGTAGTTTAATTATGTAAGGGTTATTCATAATAGGAGCACATCTTTTAGAGATTTCTCGGTGTTAGAGTCTTCTTCAATGTTGGTTAGGCTAGAGCCCTCTGCTAGCTGATGTCTGAGTTTTTCCATTAGAAGTCCATGTCATACACTTAGGCCTCTAAATTCTATAGAAACTACACTATAACTCTTTTCACTTATGACCATCAATAACATGTTTTAGATTACGTATCAACAAAGTATAAAAGGTTATAAGTCTATGCATTTTTTTATTTATATATGTGGTTATTTATTGGTTGAAGTGTATGGCTGAAAGAGTTGTTAACATTAAATATAACAGCATATAACCGATCCCTATTAAAAAAGAATGTCACTATACCAAGAATAGGAAAAAAAAAATATGATTGCATAAAGGTTGAAGACTACAAATCAGCGCTCATCCAATGTTAAACCCGATAATTAAAAAATGGATTTATATATGAAATATTGTGCCAAAAATCGTCAATAGAGAGAGAGATAAAGAAAAGGTACTATCTTCAGCGCGTACTTTGAGCGTGCTGAGCGAGAGCGACAAGGTATAAAATTCCCCAACAGGGTAATATACAGTAGAGCATATATATAAGACCCAAGTTCCTACAAACATCCAATCCTTTTAGCAAACATACACTTACTAATGTCATTATCTCCAGGATGATCGAAACAAATTTACTGCAGGATATGATGATCATCAATCGACCATGCATTACGTAGAATTATGGCTTTGGGGATTCCGTGGGTGCCGGATTTGAATATGCATTGCCAATTGTGGGACTCCACACATCTCTATGTAGGAAACAGGAAAGGACCGTTGGGGACTTGGCCAATCTTTGGGTTACCATTCATCAAAATAGGTCCTGAGATTCATAAACATTCCTAGACTCTCTCAGATAACATCTCCATCTGTAAAGAACTTCAATATTTTAGGACCAATTCTCGATCTGACAATCAAACACGCAGCAACGCTATAAATAGTCTTCTTAAACACAAGAAAGGAGGCGCAATATTCGTATAATGTTTATTGGATAAGTTCCCCTTTTGCGTCCTCAAATGACAATAATATCCTCTCAATAAACCATTCGAATTCCCCTTTGTTTTTTCTAATTTTTTTTTTTTTTCTTTCTTTTTGATCCAAATTTTTCCGAATTTTTCTTTCTTCATAATTTTCATTGGCAAATTGTCATTCTGGCACGGAATATGAATATGCATACTTAATAATAGATTTAGGGGAAGTGCATAAGGTATATTAGAGAGAGAAATACAGTTTTCTCATTTAATTTATAATTGGTCAACCTGTATAAATTGTTATCTCTCATTAATCAGGAATAAATCATTCCATTTTGAAATGGAAAAGTATTCATTTCATAGAAATTTTAATGTTGTGCCACAACGGTACTAAAGTTTGTACTAAAGTCTAAATAACATGGAAGACGAATGCAAATTCACGCTAAGGGGCTCAATAACTTCTCCGAAAGCCATTTTTCAAAAAACCACTTGTAGAAACAGGAAGAGAGAAATAATAAACCACACAACCTATTGCATCACAAAAACCTTCATCCTATCGGAGTTTCGATAAAAGAAATTAAATAGAAAAATTGTCTAAAGATTCTAAAAGAATAATTGCGGTAGCAAGCAAGTGAGTTGTTTGCTTAGTACAAGAGTATGCTAACTGCAAATATTTTATAAATATGAACATCTTATAATTTTTTATTCTTCTATAGTGAATTGATTTTCTGGGCTTGATTGTCCGAAATTAGTTTTTCTCTTTGATGTGCTCAAATGGTCTCCATTTTGTCATCAAATTACTTTTATTCATTGATTTATAGCTTTCACTATATTTGGTGAATGCTTGTTTGGTTGCTTAATTTTAAATTCCCCTTGTAGATTGAATGTGGGCAATTGTGGACTCCACGCCACATCATGTCATTGAAATAAAAGAATAAAAGATAAAAGGAAAGTAGGAAACTGATTTAACACTTCATCATTTCACAAGACGATTCTATCAATTGATTCGTTTAGTGTTAACTTTAAAAAGATGAAAGGAAAGGAAGTCAGAAGGACCACCTAAAGGAAAAGAAAAACATAAAGCAAACCAAACATGAAAGAAAGAAAAAGGAAATTTCGTGGGCATTGCCTTTGAAGTGCACAACCAACATATCCTCAATCAATAATTATGTAAGTGGACGTGAAAGTGGTTATGAATGGATGGATGGATGGATGAATTACATTATCTTGTTGAAATGAAAGAATAGTACCAAAGATCTCTCATGCAATAATTTCTCATTTCTCTTTGGTTGGGCGGTTTGACTTAAAATGCCATGTAATAGGACCACTTAATTAATCCTATGGTTAGGATTAGAAGTCCATCTCTCTGCCAACTTCTCTTGAATGAGAAATAGGCTTACAAAAGTTCCACAAACATTCAAATCTTTTTAGGCAAACATTATAAACTAACTTAATTAGTCATTTCACTTCCAGAGATGATCAAAAGCAAATTATCTGCCAGAATGATGGATCAGTCCATGCATTTACGGCTAGAATTATGAACGCTTTGGATTCCGTGAGTGGATGAATATGGCCAAATTGTGGGGACTCCACACCATCTCATTATCTCACTAAATCAAAACAACAAGGAAAGCAGGAAAGACGTTGGTGCGGTGACTTTAGCCAATTCTTAAACATTTCTAAACTCTCTCTATACACATTTATCTGTGAAATTGGTGGGTGGACTTGAGCCAGAAGCTGTTGGGTATCATTGATCACCAAATTGGTCCTTCAATTCTAAACATTTCCTAAACTCTCTCTATACACATGTTCCGATCTGTTGAAATGAAAATTTTCTATATTTTGATCCAAACACGCCAGCAAGCAGCTTAATAAATAGTTCTCTTTAAACACGTACATGGAAGAACAGGTGGCGAAAAGCTAGCTAGGAGTGGAACAGGGGCTGTATCACGGTACTAAAAACTACATTTTACTTTCTCTAACCTAATCACTCTATTTACCAATATTCCATAAGTTTCATTTTTGGTAATGTCCCCGCATAATACTATTGATTTGTTGGCAATGCTCCCCTTTCTGCGTCATCAAATTGACAAACATGCAATAAATAATTTCTGTTGAATTTTTCCCTCTTTATCATTTTCCATAATTTTTTTGTTTTTTTTTCACTTCTTTCAAAAAAAAAAAAAGGGTTTTTTTTTCCCATTGTTTTTTACTTTTTTTTAAATTTTTTCCTGAATTATTTGCTTTTTTTTTCATTTTTGGTATATTTATCGTTTTTGGGCGCGGAAGGGAACATTTTCAATTACCGAACATTGCAAATAAGGTGGAGGTTAGAGATAAGAAATTCGTTTCCCCTTTAAATTTACAATTACAACCTTGTATCATTTTGTTAAACTTCATTTAGCCGAGATTGAGATCATCTCCCTTTTAAATGGAAAATGGATAGTTATAAAATTTAAAATTGTTACAAACGGTATATATGAAGTCAATGGTGGGCATGTCTTTAAAAATTATAAATATTATGACATCATAAACATCATTAAAATGCTACAACTTTAAATATGACTATAAAACAGATAGTATCAATTTAAAGCAGAGAGAATCTTTATCCGTTTGTAGTGGAATGAGGGAAGAATGAATGTGGTCTTAACTTATCTTGCACTCAATGATTTGTTTAGTGTTAAACTTGAAAAAAGATAAACCAAACGAACAGTTAGGAGGACCACAATAATATTGTCTATAAGAGGTTAACCAGCACACTTCACATGATAATAAATTAAGTAAGTAACATTGTTCATGCCTACCCAACAAAAGAAGGAAAAAGAAAAAAGCGGCACCAAACATGACAGAAAGAAAGAAATTTCATGGAACATATCCTTTTAAAAAGAATGGGCAAGTTAATCAAGAAGTGCAGCAATTACCTAACATATTCCTCAATCAATAATTAATATTTTTCTTGACGTGCTTGTTGGAGGTCGTCAAACGGTTATGGTTTGCCATCACGACCACGGGGCAAGCAGCCATCATGAATTGCCAAGCTAGCCTCAAATTTTTTTTTTATTAAAAAAAAGAAAAAAAAAATAGCATCTACCTTCAAAAATCGCATGTGTTTAATTATTTTTTAGGGGAAAATGCATTTTACGATGTTGTAGCTCTTTTTCAATTTTCTCCATTGTTTAAAAATTGCAATCCACCCCAAACTAACTTGTATAAATTTTTTCAATTCGCCTTTCTTGTCAGTCAGAACCGTCTTCTTTGACGGATTGTAGGGTCACGTGCGCGGCACGTGGGGGTTTTTGGGGGTGAAAATGACTAAAATGCCCCTGATCAAATATTTAAAAAAAAAAAAAAAAAAAAAGGAAGGGTGACGTTGGGCATTTTGGGGTGGCCGGCCACCCCCATTTGGGCCCTTGGGGGTGCCGAACCCACCCCCATGGGCCATGGGGGTGGCTCGCCACCCCCATCCGGCCAGATGGGGGTGGTTCGGCCACCCCCGAACCACCCTCGTGGCCAAATCGGGGTGCCGAGCCCACCCCCAAACCCATTGGGGGTGGTTTTGGCCACCCCCATTTTGGCCCTTGGGGGGTGGCCGAACCACCCCCATGGGCCATGGGGGGTGGCTCGCCACCCATTCCGCCAGATGAGGGTGGTTCGCCACCCCGAACCACCCCCGTGGCCGAGAATCGGGGTGCCCGAGCCACCCCCAAACCCATTGCGGGTGTTTCGGCCACATTTGGCCCTTGGGGTTGGCCAAACCACCCCCATGGGCCATGGGGTTGGCTCCGCCACCACCATTCCGGCCCATGGGGGTGGTTCGGCCACCCCCAAGGGCCAAAATGGGAGTGGCGCCACCCCCAACATGATCGATGGGCGTGACTATGGCCACCCCCAAATTTTCCTTTTTTTTTCTTTTTTTTTATTCCTAATTTATTATTTTTTAAAAAAAAAATATATATTGGGAAAAAGACTAAAATGCCCTTATTCCGTCAGTGAAAGGACGGTTTCTGACTGACGAAAGAGAATGAAAAATTTATAAAGTTTGTAGTTTGGGGTGGATTGAAATTTTTAAACAATGGAGACCAAATTTGAAAAGAGCTACAACATCGGGGGGGTAAAATGATTTCCCCTATTTTAAGAAATATGTTATGTTTTATTTTTTGAGATGTGTTTTGTGAAAGCCCTTATTTTTTAATTTATATATTGGCATCTTACAACTTTATTAATCAATAGTGATTGGTGGGTTCACAAAATATGGCCGTAACATTTTTGTAAACGTTTTTTTTGGTTGGTAGACTTTTTTTTTTCCCCGTAATTCAATCAATTAAAAAAAAAAAATTCCACAATTCCAAACCGAAAAATGCTACTTGATCCTCGTAAGAGATGATTTCTAGAATGACACCAAGCAAAACCCGATTGAGAAAGGAGGTGAAATAGCGGTTGCAATTAGGGAATTGTAGATTTTTTGTAGAAACTACAGTGTCCTTGCACACCTCTCTCGCTCTCACGAACCCACCCTCACCACACTCTCTCGCGCTTCTCTCAACGCCACGCTCTCTCACCGCACGCCACCCTCACTCACACTCTCCACCTCCTCTCTCCATCCCTATTCTCCTTCCACTCTCCCACCACCGCGCACCCTCCACCCACCACACCTCCAACCTCCGCTTCTCCTCTCCTTCCTCACACTCCCACCTCACCCTCTTCTCCTCAACCACTCACCCACTCTCGGCCCAACACTCCACGGCCACCCCTCCCACACTCTCCACCCTCCCTCTCCACTCCTCCTCACACACCCTCCCTCACACTCTCAAGCACACCCACTCCGCGCTCACAACGCACCACACGCACACACACGCACGCGCACACACACGCAAAAAGTTGAAAAAAGAAAAATATTTTATTAGTTTAAAGAAAAGTATGAGTGAACCCACGCGCGCTCCCCCCACCTCACTCAGCCTCACGGTACGCACCTCACCTCACGCTCAATTTTTCAACGTTCCGCGACGCGGATGAACAGAACCACTCACTCGAAAATGAATTTCTACGCTCCTCCAACACTCAGGGACTCCCCTTCGGCCCCGCCGCCACCGCCGTGCTAAACCATACACACCACACACTTGCACACTCGATTCTGTCGCGCACCACACCACACCTCATTAAGCTGGATGATTTAAAAATTTCGTTCACCACTTCCACCCATATAATATAATGTAATATAGTTTTAATTTATCTTTAAAATTCACCACCATCCTGAAAATGGAAAAAAATTAAATATACGAAGAATAATAAAAAGAGAGTGGAAGCGGAGAGGAGGACGTATGCGCTACATCTTGTAATATTGTAAGTGTATATATATATTAATGTGTTGACAATATATTTATTTTAAATTTAGAAAAGTTAGGAGTAATGCACGAGAGTTTTTTCAAAGGCTGTCAAGGAGCTCTGTTCCAAGTGCAGTTCAAAATGCGCCATCAGAGAAGTCCCTTCTTTTCAGCTTTTAACCTAGCTCAGTTCGAACTGAAAAATAACAAACTTCAAAACTAACTATATTTTTTGCAAAAAATCAAGATTCTTGATTGTTTCTTGGGAACCAGTTTACTAGTCTATTTTAAGGATTCTTTATGCACTATTTCTTGTAACACTTTTAGAGCCATTAAACTTGTGCTAAAGAGGAGGTTTTTCTTAGAGCCTAGAGCCTTCAATGTTGTTCCTCTTTTAGAGTTTTGTTTAGTTAAACTACAGTACCAAATCATTTCAAAAATCTCTTACAAGTGATGTGAACAATATAATTGGTATTATCAATGAAAGAGGCGCTTCTTTTCAAGGAGATGCTCGGTGATTTAGAGTCTTCTCAGTGTGGTGTTAGGAGCCCTGCTTGAGTTGCTCTTTGAGTCTGTGGCTAGCAACATAATTGAATTTCTCAAAATTCAATTCTTCTCATTCTCATCATGATATGCCACGTCACTTATAAGAGTTTTTTTTTCTTTTTTTTTTTTGGGTGTTGGGTTGGCAGAGAGGAGTGAATTGTGAGTTAGCGCCGGTTGGGGGCGGTGTCCTCCTCTGGTCGAGAGTAGGAGGAACTTTGGAGTGGTTCTAGTTAAAAATGCTCCAAGTCTCGTTTTAATAATAGATTGACGTAGGTTGGCATATCATGTAGATTTGAGAATATAGGAAGCAGAACTTCTGATATAAGAGATGTCCGGTGGTTTAGGAGGTCTTTCTCAATTCTGGTTTTAGAAGTTCCCTTGCTTTGAGTTACTCTTTGGAGTTTTTTCCAGTTTTGGCATGGATTGAAGGTACACATTCTACAACGTGTAGGCTTATAATGATCTTATTGCAACAAGACTCAAAACATAAGTAGAATACCATAAGCATAAGACTCTCTATAAACAACACTCGAGATAGTACTTCTAACTATCGAACCAGGACACATATCTTGGACAGAAGATGCTGCTGTGCTAAAAATTACGTTTGTACTTAATAAAGTAAAAAATACATAAAAGAGAGTTTATATTGTGACGCTCATTACTTTGTAAAGAATTTCTTTTTCTTTGTATATAATATATCGATAGATAGGGCCTTTTTCTCTATATACAGTATTAGGGAACAGGAGTATGTTTGTTGAAGAGGACAGAGAGATGGACTTCTTAAATCTTAAACTAACCATATAAGATATATTAAGATGTGATCATCATAAACTGATTCACGCTCGCGTTAAAGATCAACGCAGCTCCAACCACAACAGAGAAAGAATAATGAGATAATTATGTAGCTTAAGTGGTATGAAGATCTATATCGTAACAAATTTTCTGTTTCAGATCTTAATTTCATAACAATCAAGCTCTGACTATGTTAATCCAAGTCATTTCCGTCCATCGCATCCATTCAAACTATATATTATCTCATTATACAACGATACATGGGCATTTGTTAGCGATTAAATTATAGAATTGCAGTATTTGTATGTTGTTGATGCTCAACTTTATACATAAGCATAAGTAGCCACAGGAGAAAGTAATTCTCTTTTTTCGTCTATTCTTTACATATTGTCTTGGTTTGATTGCTTTCTATGTTGCTTTCTTTTTCCTTCTAGTAGGCTCCTATTGATCTCTATCTGCTTATCAACCGAACATGTATCTAAATATCTCTTCTTCTACAGGAGATGGATAACATCTAACACGAAGTATATACAATGCTGAATTACAGAGCACACATAGTCCAAACATTCAATTCTTTTTAGGCGAATACTTTGTGAACTTTATGACTGATAGTAGTTATATTCAGTTGCTCCTAACTTCTATTCTCCATATGATCTGTATCAAATCAATCTTAATATTCATATCAGTGACATGATAGATGCGTGGAGTCACAAGTCCTATGCCTCACGGCAGCATTCAACAATTATGCTACTAAGATCGGTGGAATGTTAGAGTTAAGCATAAATCACTAGGACCAACAAGCATATTCGAGGCTTGACTCCACAAACCATACTCTCTTGTACAACATGACAATCCAATAAATCACAACAAGGAAAGCAGTAGAATAAGTTGACAGTAATGGTGGGAGTGGCAATAGATGAGAGCCCTATCGTTTGCAAATACAATGAGAACAATCCATTACATAACTTTCTTCTTGACCAATCAAGCCAGAAAATCAATTTCTAACACTAATAGATAATAAAAAAATTATAAGATATCTGTTGATTATTATGGGTGATGTCTATTGCGAAACCAATAGATCTTGCAGTAGCTTGTATCTACTGATCTACTAACATATATGCGAGTCCTCAAAATTCTTCACCTATTAGCTTAGTACCGCATTCAGCTTCTAAATTAGAGTCACTCTTTAGACAATTTTGTCTATTTTAATTTCTACACTTTACATCTCGTATTAGCTACACAATGAAATAATTCTGGATATTTTGATCCAAGCAGAAAGGCAGCTTAGTTAAATAGGTCTCTTTAAGACACTGTACATGGAAGACGAGGAGGCGCATAAGATGCCTGTAGGAGTGGAACAGGGCTGTATCCACGTAACTAAAAACTACATTACTTTCTCTAACTTATCATTCTCAGTTACATGGAGTGTATTCGTGCATCAATGTTTCTATTTTTGTAACTTCGACCCCATAATCTATTATTTGGGTTTGCAATCTCCCCTTTCTGCGTCAATCAAATGATTAAGAGATGCCAAATTATAATTTCTTGAATTTCTTCCCCTTTTATTCATTCTGTCCATAATTTTTTGTTTTTTTTTCATTTCTTATTCAAAAAGAAAAAAAAAAAAAGGGTTTTGTTCCCATTGTTTTAGCTTTTTTTTTAAATTTCCTGAACTTATTTGCTTTTTTTTTCATTGATTGGTATATTAGTCGTTTTGGGCGCGGAGGAACATTGCAGACTTACCGGGGGGAGCATTGCATAAGGTGGAGGTTAGACGATAAGAAATCAGTTTCGCCGCTTAATTTACAATTACAACCTTGTATCATTTGTTAACTTCATTTAGCCGAGGATTATGATCAGTCTCCCTTTTAAAATGAATATGGATAGTTAAAATTTAAGAATGGTGTCACAAACCGGGTATATAGTGACAGTCAGATGGTGCATGTCTTTTAAGATCTATAATATTTATGACATATAACATCTTAAATGCTCCAAACTCTTTAAATTATGGACTAATTAAAACAGTGTATCATAAAGCAGGAGAATCTTTATCCGTTTGTGGGAAGGAGGGAGAGAATGAATGTGGTCTAACTTATCTTGCATCAATCATTTGTTTAGTGTTTAAACTTAAAAGGTTAAACCAAACGAAAGTTAGGAGGACCACAATAATATTGTTCTATAAATTAACCCAGCACACTTCACATGATAAAAATTTAATAATTAACATTGTTCATGGCCTCCATACAAAAGAAGGAAAAAGAAAAATGCGCACCACACATGACAGAAAGATGAAGAAAATTCATGGACATATCCTTTTAAAAAAGATGGCAATTAATCATAAGAAGTTGCACAATTACTTAACTTATCCTCGATTCCAATAATATATTTCTTGACTGCTGTGGAGTCGTCAACGGTTATGGGGGCCATCACGACCGACGGGGCAAGCAGCCATTCGATGAATTTGCCAAGGCTAGCTCAAATTTTTTTTTTATTAAAAAGAAAAAAATAGCAGTCTAACACTAAAAACTGCATGTGTTTAATTATTTTTTAAGAAATATGTTATGTTTTATTTTTTGAGATTTTTTGTAAAGCCCTTATTTTTTAAATTTTTATTACGGTTAATGCAGTCTACAACTTATTAATCATTATATTTGGTGGGTTCACTTAAAATATGCGCGTAACATTTTGTTGTAAACTGTTTTTTTTGGTTAGGTAGACATTTTTTTTTTCCCCTAATTGATCAAGATAAATTAAAAACAAAATCCACAGTTCAACCAACGCATACAAATAACTCATTTGAAACTACTTGCAAATGGAAAGATGCTTTGCATCAACTAGAAATCCTTCTAGGGGATCCAGTAGCATTTTTTTGTCATTTTTTTAATCAAATGAGTCGCATACTTTCATTGAAAAGATGGACCTCATTTGATTAAAAAAATACAAAAAAATGCTACTTGATCCCCTAGAAGGATTTCTAGAAGTACACCAAGCAAACCCCATTGACAAAGAGGTGAAATACCGGTTGCAATTAGGGAATTGTAGATTTGGTAGCAATACAGTGTCTTGAATCTTGTAGAAACTAACATTTGGTTTTAAGAGTTTAGAGCATTATAATCTATCTCTTTACATTTATTCTTTATTTTAAGGATAAAATCATGTTTTTCTACTTTAACTATCCACTTTTTCTAACCACCTACATTCGGCTTCCTAAACTAGGCATCAACTTTCACTTTTTTATTTAAATATAATATTTTAAGAAAATGGTAAAAGAAAGAAAATGAGGAAAAGCAAAAAGTTGAAAAAAGAAATAATATTTTATTAGTTTAAAGAAAAGTATGGAGTAAATAGTGCTCCATACTAGTAGGTAGCACTATTCACGCTCCCACTTTTTTCTTCAAAGTTGGGAGCCGGATGAAAGCTCAAATATGCTCTAAAATGAATTTTAGCTCCCTAAAATAGGGATTTGGGAGCGGGATGCTAAACTAAAAAATTGATTGGATTTTGGGATCAAAACAGTTCATTATTAGTGCTGAACTGGTATTGCTAAAACAGTTTGTTAACCTTAAATATAATATACATGTAATCATCCCTAGTTGAGATCAAAAGCAATTTTATCAGGATTGAATGGATCAGTCCATGCATTACGGCAGAATTATGGCTTTGGATTCCGTGGGTGGATTGAATATGGCCAATTGTGTGTGGACTCCACACATTCTCATTATTCTCACTAAATCAAACAACAAGGAAAGCAGGAAAGTGACGTTGGTGGGTGTCGACTTTTAGCCAATTCTTAAACATTTCCTAAACTCTCTCTATACACATGTTATCTGTTGAAATTGGTGGGTGACTTGAGCCAAGCTTTGGTATCATGATCACAAATTGATCCTAAATTCTTAAACATTTCCTAAACTCTCTCTATACACATGTTCTCGATCTGTTGAAATGAAAATTTTCTATATTTTGATCCAAACAGCCAGCAAGCAGCTTATAAATAGTTGTTCTTTAACACACATGGAAGAACAGGAGGCGCAAAGCTAGCTAGGAGTGGAACAGGGCTGTATCACGTACTAAAAACTAATTTACTTTCTCTAACTATCACTCTATTTACAATGATCTTCGTTAATTTTTCATTTTTGTATTCCCCCATAATCTATTATTTGGGTTTGCAATGGTCCCCTTTCTGCGTCAATCAAATGACAACCTGCATATATAATTTCTTGAATTTTTTCCCTTTTATCATTTTTCCATAATTTTTTTTTTTTCATTTCTTTCAAAAAAAAAAAAAAATTCCATTGTTTTTAGCTTTTTTCAAATTTTTCCTGAATATTTGTTTTTTTTTTCATTTTTGGTATATTTATCGTTTTGGGCGTGGAAGGGAACATTGCAATTACCAGGGGGACATTGCAGAAAAGGTGGAGGTTAGAGATAAGAAATTCAGTTTCCCTTAATTTACAATTACAACTTGTATCATTTGTCAACTTCATTTAGCCGGGATTATGATCATCATTCTCTTTAAATGAAATGGATAGTTAGAAATTTAAAATTGTGTACCAAACGGTATATATGAAGTCAATTGGTGGCATGTCTTTTAAAAATTATAAATATTGTGACTCATAAACATTTGTTAATGCACCAACTTTAAATTATGACTATAAAAACAGATAGTATCAATTAAAACAGAGAGAATCCTTACCGTTTAGTAGGAGGGAGGGAAGAGATGAATGTGTCTTAACTTACTTGCGTCCATTGATTTGTTTAGTGTTAAACTTGAAAGGATAAACCATACGAAAGTTAGGAGGAACCACAAGAATAATGATACAAGCATCTTCTTATGTCTACCTTGTGTGAACCAAAAAAGTGACATGGCTTTTAAAATTCACCATTAGAATCAAAATCAATAATTATCAATTCAATAAATTCAATGGTGATTTTAAAGTTACATCACTTTTGTTGGACACAAGGTAGGACCATGGGAGGGTGACATAATAATTACTCATAATGTTTATCTATAAAGCAGCATACTTTCACGTCATAAATAATAACGTTGCTCATGGCCTACCACCAAAGAAGGAAAAATAAAAATTAAAACGCACCCAAACATGAAAGAAATAAAGAAAGAACTTCATGGACAATCATTTGAAAAGAGAGACAATCTAGAAGTGCAAAATTTCTAACACAGCTGTCAACCAATAATATAGTTCTCTTGACTGCTCGTAACGTGGGTCGTCAAACGATTCTGGTGGCCCACACGACCACAGGCCAAGTACAAT
This sequence comes from Betula pendula, assembly GCA_900184695.1. Taxonomy (NCBI): domain Eukaryota; kingdom Viridiplantae; phylum Streptophyta; class Magnoliopsida; order Fagales; family Betulaceae; genus Betula; species Betula pendula. The sequence continues at coordinate 139,213 of FXXK01001114.1, forward strand.
CTTGAATTGCCAAAGCTAGCCCAAATTTATTTTATTTATTGTAAAAAAAAAATAGCATCTACACTTAAAAAAAATACATGTGTTCTAATTTTTTTTTAAGAAATATGTTATGTTTATATTTTGAGATGTGTTTTTGAAAAGCTTTTATTTTTCAAATTATTATAAGGCATCCTACAACTTATTAATCAATATCATGGTGGGTTCTAAAATATTGCTCGTAAACATTTTTGTATTTGGTTGATAGGACATTTTTGTTCCCTAACTTTCAATCAGCATTTACTATACTTGAAAATGGAAAAAAATATAAATATACTGAAGAATAATAAAAGAGAGTGGAAGCGGAGAGAGACGTATGCGCTACATCTTGTATATTGTAGTATATATATATTAATGTGTTGCAATAGTCTTTATAAATAGAAAATTTAGGAGTAATGCACGAGAGTTTTTCAAAGGCTGGTCAAGAGCTCTGTTCCAAGTGCAGTTCAAATGCGCCATCAGAGAAGTCCTTCTTTTCAGCTTTTAACCTAGCTCAGTTCGAACTGAAAAATAACAACTTCAAACTAAACTATATTTTCTGCAAAAATCAAGATTCTGATTGTTTCCTTGGAGACCAAGTTTTACTAGTCTATTTAAGGACTCTTCATGCACTATTCTTGTAACACTTTTAGAGCATTAAACTTTGTGCTAAGAGAGGTTTTCTAGAGCCTAGAGCCTTCATGTTGTTCCTCTTTTAGAGTTTTGTTTAGTTAAACTACACAACCTATTTCATCATAAAAACCTTCAGCCTATCGGAGTTCCGATAAAAGAGACAAGTAAAATAATTGTTCAGAGGTTCTGAGAAAACTATTGCAGTAGCGAGCAAGTGGGTTGTTTGCTTAGTACAAGGGTGTATCAATTACAAAGGTTTTGTAAGTATGAACATCTTGTAATTTCTTATTCTTTTATAGTGAATTAATTTCTTAGACTTGGTAGTCCAAGAGTAATTTTTTTCTTTGAGGTGCTCAAATGGTCTCCACTTTGTCATCAAATTATTTGTGTTCATTGATTTATAACTTTTATTATATTTGGTGAATGTTTGTGTGGTTTCTTAATTTTAAATTCCGCTTGTGGATTGAATGTGGGCAATTGTGGACTCAACGCCACATCATGTCATTGAATCAAAGGAATAAAAGATAAAAAAAAAGAAAGTAGGAAACTGATTTAACACTTCATTATTTCACAAGGAGAATCTATAATTGATTCGTTTAGTGTGAACTTTAAAAAGATGAAAGGAAAGGAAGTAAGAAGGACCACCTAAAGGAAAAGAAAAACAAAAAAGCAAACCAAACATGAAGAAAGGAAAAGGAAATTTCATGGGTATTGCCTTTGAAGTGCACAACCGACATATCCTCAGTCAATAATTGTGTAAGTGGAGGTGAAAGTGGTTATGAATAGATGGATGAATTACATTATCTTGTTGAAGTGAGAGAATAGTACCAAAGATCTCTCATGCAATAATTTCTCATTTCTCTTTGGTTGGGCGGTTTGACTTAAAATGCCATATATGTAATAGGACCACTTAATTAATCCTATGGTTAGGATTAGAAGTCCATCTCTCTGCCAATTAACAGCTCTTGAATGAGAAATAGGCTTACAAAATATTTTACAAAAAAGACTTTTACAAAGTGACGTGGCATTACATAATTGAATTTCTTAAGAGTAATGTTTGTTGTCCATCTTTTTTCTTTCATCTTTGTCCATCTTGCATATATGGACAAAGATGGACCCCACAAATACAAAATGAAACTCATTTAAAAAAAAATAAAATAAAAGCCATATATGCAAGATGGACAAAGATGGAGAAAAAAAAATGGACAACAAGCATTACTCATTTCTTAATCATGTTGTGTCACATCACTTTATAAGAGTTTTTTGTGTAAAATATTTTGAAAGCCTAGCATTCCTCCTCTCAAATAGAGTGGACTTTGGAGTATTGTCTAGTTGATCAGTGTCCCAAGTATTTTAATTATAGTAGGAGTTGTATTTATCATGATCAATAAGAGCACATCTTCTTCAAGAGATGTCTCAGTGGTTTAGGAGTCTTCTCAATGCTAATTTAGGAGTCCTTGCTTGAGTTGCTCTTTGAGTTGTTTTGCATTAGACGTCCATCATACGCTTAGCCCTTAGGCTGTAAATCTTATAGAACTACACCTATAACTACATGTGCTTAAAATTACGTGTCAATAAATTATAAAAGAGTTATAAGTCTAATATTTTTCAATTTTATATCGTAGGTTTATTGTTAGGGTTGAATTGGTATGGCCAAAAGAGTTGTTAACATTAAATATAATATACACATAACGGATCCTTCGTTAAAAAAGAATTCACTATACCCGAATATGATGGCATAAAGTTGAATGACTCAAAATTTGTTAGACTAATTAAATCAGCTCTCATTTCCAATGTTTAAACCCGATATTTAAAGAAATGGGATTGTAGTATATGAACATTTGTTCCAAAAATCTACAATTAGATAAAGATGAAGGGAAAGTAAATTCTTGATCTTCAGGCTCTACTGTTAGCTGATGATCTATGCAGCAACGACAAGTATAAAATTCCCCAAACAGGAGAATAATTAACAGTAGAGCATTTACAGACCCCAAGTTCCAAAACATTCAAATTCTTTTTTATGCAAACATAAACTCTACTTAATTAGTCATTTCACTTCCAGAGATCAAAAGCAAATTTATCAGGAATGATGGATCAGTCCATGCATTACGGCAGAATTATGGCTTTGGATTCCGTGGGTGGATTGAATATGGCCAATTGTGGTGGACTCCACACCATCTCATTATTCTCACTAAATCAAACAACAAGGAAAGCAGGAAAGTGACGTTGGTGGGTGATCGACTTTAGCCAATTCTTAAACATTTCCTAAACTCTCTCTATACACATGTTATCTGTTGAAATTGGTGGGTGACTTGAGCCAAGTCTTTGGTATCATGATCACAAATTGGTCCTCAATTCTTAAACATTTCCTAAACTCTCTCTATACACATGTTCTCGATCTGTTGAAATGAAAATTTTCTATATTTTGATCCAAACACGCCAGCAAGCAGCTTATAAATAGTTCTCTTTAAACACGTACATGGAAGAACAGGAGGCGCAAAAGCTAGCTAGGAGTGGAACAGGGGCTGTATCACGTACTAAAAACTACATTTACTTTCTCTAACTATCACTCTATTTACAATATCTCCATTAATGTTTCATTTTTGTAATGTCCCCCATAATCTATTATTTGGGTTTGCAATGCTCCCCTTTCTGCGTCATCAAATGACAAACATGCAATATATAATTTCTTGAATTTTTTCCCCTTTTATTCATTTTTCCATAATTTTTTTGTTTTTTTTTTCAATTTCTTTCAAAAAAAAGTCTTTTTTATTCCCATTGTTTTTAGCTTTTTTCAAATTTTTCCTGAATTATTTGCCCTTTTTTTTTTTTCATTTTCATTTTTGGTATATTTATCATTTTGGGCACCAAAGGGAACATTACAACCTTGTTGTTAAATCACCACTTGTCCCCCTAATAGGTGAGGCCCAACACGTAAAATATTTAATTGAAATGAGGTGAAATGACGGAGTCAAGGTTTGAACTCAGGACCTTTGGCTTTGATGCCATGTTAAATCACCACTTGTCCTAAAAGCTTAAGCTGATAGAAAGAGGTAAATTTAATCACTTAATTAATACTTTAACACTTGTATCATTTGTCAACTTCATTTAGCCGGCATTATGATCATCTCTCTTTTAAATGAAATGGATAGTCAGAATTTAAAATTGGTGTTCAAATGGTATATATGAAGTCAATGGTGGCATGTTTTTTGAAAAAATTATAAATATTGTGACATCATAAACACCGTTACATGCACCAACTTTAAATTATGACTATAAAATAGATAGTATCAATTTGAAACAAATAGCATTGGCCCCTAAAATCTTAAACATTTCCTGAACTCTATACACATGTTCTCTGTTATACAAAATTTCATCTGTTGATTTGTTATACTGTTAACTGTTAAAAGATGAAAGGAAACGGGAGTTAGAAAGACCACCATAATAACTATCATAAGCTAGGCTGTTCATGCCCTACCACCAAAAGAAGGAAAAAGAAGACATAAAATAAAATAAAGAAAGAAACTTCATGTACATTGCCTTTGAAAAAGAGAGATGACAATCTATTATGGCTACTCTAAGCAGAAGAAAAAGATCTCTAGCCTTACAATTGTGTTGCGTAACACAGAATCCATTATTGAGCACTAATACAACAGCAAACATAACAAAGAAAAAAAAAACTCACTTTCTGCGATTCATTTGTTGCCAAAAAATCATAAGAGAAGACAAGAAAAACCAAAATCCTTCAATACCATGTAAAGCATTTTCCCTTGTTTTCTCCCCAACCAAACAGGCACCACACAGCAGCAACGTCCAATCACATTTCACTTGGACCAAAACCAATCACATTTTACAAAAATAGTCTTTAATAAAACTGTTGCAATTTCGCTTGAACCGATGTCGCGCGAGAGTCGTGCAAAATTTCTGTCCTTTGATTAGTCACATTCTTGCTCGAGCAAAAGTCACACAAGATTTGTCTCCTGAAAAATCACAAATTCCCACCCCAGAAGCCTTCCTCCTTCACTCAAGATCCTCCATGAGACCATTTGCAAGTTGGGCTGCATCACTTCTCCATTTTCAACAATAATAATTCAACATATGGTAATGTTTCTTGTACTTATTAAGCTGCAACACAAGAAGATGTAAATATTACTGTCAAATTCTTTGCGCTCCCAAACCCCAAATAGAATGTGGAAAAAACACGTACCTCAACTTGGTCTAATAAAACCAAATTTTGTCCATATTGATTCAGTTTCATCAGCCGCAGGCAGCACATGGATCTCAATGCAAGTAAACAAGGATTGGAAGTAATCCTACATTAACAACGTTCATCAATTTAGAATCGGTGTCACCATCCAAAAAAGAAAAAAGAAACATCACATCAATAAATGAAAATTACATGTCCTTGATAATCAGTGTCTGTGGCTACTAGGAGCTCTGCCACTTCTGCCCAAATATATGGAAAATTTTATCTGACACAACTAACTAGCTGAGATATATATCAAGATAATTTTTGTACCGAATAATACATCTATTGTACGATTATCTAGTAAAATATGAGGAGTCATGACACGTACTTGATGGTTACTCTGCACGGTAGACCCACCAAAGTCTTCACCCCATATATTCCTTTTGCAAAACCAATTAATATATCATAACTCAAAGAATAAAACAATTCTTAAAAAATTAAATATAAATGAAAGAGTGGGAGTGAATTCCTAATTTTGAGAGCCGGATGTAGGTTCTTAAAAAAAGTAGATAGTTAAAATAAGAAAATGTGATTTTTTTTTTTTCCCTCAAACTAGAGAGTAATTTTAAGGAGCTGGATAAAAAAAAATTAATCATTTAATTAATATTTTAACATACAATTTTTTTTTACTCAAAACCAATTAATATATCATAACTCAAAGAAAGCAAGCAGGGTTGTAGAGAATACATATACACATACACATACATATATATATATATATATAATATACTAATTTTAGGAGCAAAACGTTTCTAGCTCACAAAATTGAAATAGAAACCAAACAAGTATGTTGAATAACGACATCCCTGTAGGAGAAATATCGGACAAGTTTAATTAAGCCGTTGAAAAGAGAAATGAAAGTTGAAAAGTTTTGCTGACGTGGCTGAAGATTTTTTTTTTGCTCTGAAGCAGTTAGGAAAACTTTTGGTTGTTTGGCTGGTGGGGTGGGTCGTTTTTAGCGCGTGGCCGCGCGTGAAGGCTTTGGCTGATCGACGGTGGATGGATCCGGTGAGTTTTTTCACCGGAGATTATTGTTAGTTACTTTTTCTAAGTTTTGTTTTGAGCTTTATGGGAAGGAAACCAGGAAGAGGTAGAGGTCGGGGTAAAGGGAGGAATGTCAAGGATCTGGAGGAAGGTTCTGATCTTCCATCTAGAAACTTGGTGATGGAATCTGTAGAGACGTTGTTGGATGTCTTGGAGGTTGAAGAGAATGAGGTGGTGGAGGAAGTAGAGGTGGTTGATGATGAGCTAGATACGGAGCTCTGTTTTAGTCTTGGTAAACAGGGTAGAACAGAGCTTATTGAAAAGGGAGAAAGTAGTAAGGGGAATATGGCTAAGATTCAATCTGAAGATCCTCGTTCGGCGGATTTACGGTTGAAAAATGAATGCTGAGGCGAAAGCAGGATTGGTGTGGGCTATTCAAAACTAGTGAAGTTTTGGATAAACCTCTCCCCTATTATGTAGTTAAGAGGGCGGTTGATTCTATGTGGAAACAATTTGGTTCGGTGGATGTGTTCTCTCTGGATAATGGAATGTATATATTCCGGTTTGCTGATGAATGTACCCGAGATGAAGTTTTGGAGGCTAATTTCTGGACAGTCATTGAAGAAGGCTGCTGGTAAAATGGATGCCGAAAGTAGTGAAGGTCAGATCCTTGATAATCAGTCTTCAAAGAATAAAAGGAAAAGTGAGGTTATGTCCAAGAAGTCTGTGATTGGTACGCCGAACTTGGTGGATATTGCTAATATAGCGCCTTCAAAGAATACTCCGGCTTCAATTCCTGATTCTAAGAAGGAAAAGGTTGAGGGGGCTGCTAGGCTCTCTAACTCTTTTGAGCCTCTGCAGGCTCATAAGGAAAGGGATGTGGAGGAGGGGGAGATATTTTCTGATTGTCTGAAAATTCATACTATTCAGAGGATTATTGAAGAGGCTTTACATAAAGAATTGTTTATGGTGAAGGATAAAGGAAAGGGCCAAATTGAAGAGATAGGGGCGCATGAGGTGCGGGGTTTTTCTCCAACCGTATGAAGTTTCTTGTTTGGAATGTGAGGGGTCTTAATGACCTCTCTAAGCAGTAAGCAGAGGGAGGTGAGGAATATGGTTAGACGTTTTCTAGCTTGAATTGTAAAACAAATCCAAAGCTACAAAGGACGTGAAAAACTACTATGGCCCACACACTCCAAGTTAGAGAAGGATTCAACTACAAAATTGATGGGTAAAAAGACACATCACCCCCAACAGGTACCTCCCTTCTTTGCAAAATTGTCAAATTGATGCTTGAAACGTCGGTATACCTTATTTGGAGAGTCGCTCCCACTAGCCGGCTGATGGAAATATTCTTTTTTTCTTTTTTAGGATTCATATACAAAAAAATTAATGCCGGAAGTAAATAATAAAGCATCTATGGTGTAAAAACAATTGATGGCAAGAATAATGATTATAGAACTCACATAATGCACATCCACCAAAGTCAAACTCTGGAGTTTTGATAGTAAGAATGCATCGCTTTGTTATCTGTTCTTTTGAATCAACACCAGCAACCCTTCCAGCTGCCACACATTAGCATTATGCTCTACAAAATGCTCCTATGGAGTTGCTTGCAGTAAATCCAAATACAGAATTATGTTAAGCTATCTCTTAATTCATAGAAACTGCATTTGATTGCTTAATAGTGAACCTACTTAACTAAGCATCACAAAATCACAATCCTCTAGTCCCATCCGTCAATGATATGCTAGGTGTCGATTAAGCACTGGTCCATGGTGTTCTAATCACAATCCTCAAGTTCCATCCGTCACGTCCATGGAGCAGGCATGTCGTGGAAATACACAAAAATATGGGCTCGAAGTTGGTTTCCTTAAATGCGCATCATCCCAACCTTTGTCTTTTTTCTATCAAGGATCTTTATAGTTTCCGACCTTGGGCCAAGGTGGATCGGTCTTATGAGCATGCTATTAAACCTTGAATATAAAGCGATCCTGAGTGCCAAACAACCTGGACTCCTAACCGTGGGCCCCCACCTCACTTAGCCAGTTGGGCCGGCTAATTAGTATGGGCTGTTATATTCCGGCCCATTTCACAACAAGAATCATTATGAAACAGCAAATCAAAAGACTCTATATGACATTGAACATAATAATATCTTACTAAAACATAGACTTTAGGATGTCTTAATCGAGGTCAATACCATTGCTACTCCAATTATTTGTTTCATGCCAAATGACTTGGCTTCAGCTCCACGCTTTTGTTCCAATTTCATTGCAAGCAATAATTTGGCAATATACGTTGGCTTGATTTGGGCATTACTCATTTATATTTGTTGAGTAATGAATGGGTTAATTCTGCTTTAAAGATATATGTAGCTTCATCTACACATTCTAATATTTAATATAAAAAATATGATTTGGAAACGCGAGGTATCGATCCCCGTTCCTTCTATCCAAGCGTTTGATAAAGGCTCTACCAATTGAGCTACGTTCCCTTCAATTATAAAATTTAGTAATTTACAAATAACATAAAATATAGTGAAATTGTTATCGACATTATTGTCATAAAAATAACAAAATACAACTAATGATTCTTGGGCCAAATAAGGGATAGAAGATAAGATTACAGGCTAATCTTTATTCCCCTATTTATTAATAATTCAATTGCAAAGTAGAACTCAAAATTCAAGTATGCAGGTTTCTAGAATTCTTTGCTGATTCTGATAAAAAAAAAATAAAATGATTATTTCATTAAAAAAAAAATGAATAGTTTTTATTATAAATGGAAGAAAGTTGAATAGAATAATTTTGGTGTTAGGAGTATATGATAAAGCTCTAATACTTGGAATACCCAAGTTCCAAAACATTCAAATTGTTTCTTAGGCAAACATAGACTATACTTGATCATTTATTTCAAGAGATCAAAAGCAAATTTGTCTGGAATGATGAGCATGTTCTGCTAAGCCTTGTTCTCCTGCTGCTGCTGCTTATAGTTCAACTTCAGAAGCCTCCTGAAAAGCATGATGTCTGGCTCAGAGCGATGAAGTGTGTGAGACCCCATTCAGTCTGTAAAAATATATAAATAAATAAATACCGAAATAAAAAGCAATTCAAAGTATTCCTACATCCAATCTATATATATACTACCTGTACGCATGTATGCTTACTTTTGTTGGCTTTGGGGACATTGACAATTTTTTGGTAGTTTGGGGAGGACTTTGTCAATTGGATAGTAGTTTGAAAGGAGTTTTCCATAAATAAAATAGAATAGAAATGCAGAAAATTTCAAAAGTAACGCTTGAACTCCATATATACTTCCATGTTACAAAAAATAACCGTGTGCAGACCATATATATAATTTTGCTGAAGTCATGGCGTCTTCAAGCATCAATATTAACAACTATTAAAATTGTTAAAATGACGGTGTAAATTTGAAATTAATAAGACAACAAATAAACACCTAGGACACCATCTATTAAAAAAGTTTAAAAAAGAAAAAAAAAAAATTGTTGATACACAAAACAAGCAAATATGGCCCCCCCTCATATCACAAGATACTAGTCAATCAACAAAACATGTGGAGTAATCACTGGAAGGCCCTTAAGTTTCAATTACAAACTGCTGAGACGACATACAATCATCGGATATTGTATGTAGAATATATATAAAATAGAGTAATGCTTGGTGTCCATCTTTTTTTCTCCATCTTTGTCCATCTTGCACATGTGGCTTTTTTTTATTATTTTTTTAAAGAGTTTCCTTTTGTATTTGTGGGGTCCATCTTTGTCCACATATACAAGATGGACAAAAATGAAGAAAAAAAGATGGACAACAAACATTATTCTATAAAAAATAAAATGGAGATGACATTCTTTTAATAAACAATACCAAAAGAATCGTCAATTGCAAATACAGCAAACTGATACCAATATATGTATATAGAATCCTACATTAAAGTGCTCTAACAAATTCAGCTAGAAAAGTAGAGTATCTTAAATTGTCACTAGTCACCACTTTTACCATATTCATGGTTAAAATGATGAATAAGTTTTAGAAAATAAAAATAAAAAGGAGTCTGAATCAACATCCAGCTGATGCCCATATGCTTCAATGTTTTCTTTGAAGCTGTTAGGAAAGAAAATGGACAAGTGAATAGCAGATGTATTAAGCAAAAGGGCCTAGCTCAACCATAATCCCCGTCAACCATGAATTTCCTCAAAGTTAATTCAATCTCAAACTGTCAATTCAAAAACAACCAACATCTACAGGATTCATGTCATACATTAACCATCCATTGTAGAAATGAAAAAGGTTCATAAACAGCAGCAGCACTCAAATATCCTAATGTTGTGGTTTCCAACAACAAAAAGAGCATAACCAACATTATCAATAAAATGTATTATGTACCATTAAAACTAAATCCACAACATAAAAGAAGTACACCAAATGCATATTAGATTGAAAACACAAATAAAGTTTTGGTTGTAATTGTCTTACCGAGCTAGTGTGCTTTGATCTCAATTTATAGAGGTTTAGTACAGATGTTGAAATGTAAGTGGAAAGACTGTTGAAGAAAAACACTAACAACACTTTACAACTAAGAAGAACATGTTAACTAAAACACTCCCATTCAAGCAGTAAGCTAATCACGTGGGATAGGCTCCTTAAGGACAGGAAAAGATCAGCCATGTTTCCTGTGACAGACTTGAGTTTCCCTTGAAATGAGGATGTCACTCAAGCCGTGAAATCCCTTGTAAGTCAGGAAAACCCCAACATTTTGAACATCAAATGGGAGGTGATGAATTATGGAAAGGGTTTGAACTCATGACCTTTGTTCTGATACCATGTTAAATTACTACTTATTCTAAAAGTTTAAACTTATAATAAAGAATTGATAAATTTAATTATTTAATTTATATTCTAACAGTCATATCAGCCTAATCCCCGATACATGGTTATCGAAGGAGCAAAAGGATCATATAAGAATGAAGAACCATCGAGTGGTAAAGTTGATAAGTTCAGTGGGCGTGAAGGTCGTGAAGCTTAAGGCTGTTCATGAGGAGCTGACCACTTGTTCCAAAAGAATGAGTTGGACAGGTTAAGAACTAATTAATGAAGAGAAATTTGTTAGGATTATACTTGGAACATGTTGGAGGAAAAGAGTGTCGGAGGAAAACACGTCCTTTCGGCATGTAAAATTCACATGTTTTAGGAACACATGTCATTTTTATAGATTAGGTTGGTTGAAGTTTCTTCAACTCAGTTTGGAGGAAATTTTTATCCGATTAGGTTGGAGGAACTTCTTCAAACTCAATTTGGGGGAAAAACTCTGTCCAAAAAATAAGAATGAATAGAGTTACCAATTATTAATCAACATCCGGGTAATGCCCATTTGCACCAATGCTTTTCCTCACAGCTCTAAGGAAAGAAAATGGACAAACGAATAGCAGAACTATTAAGTAAAAGGGCCAAGCTCAACTATAATTTTCCATCAACCACAAATTTCCTCAAAGTTAATTCAAATACAAGCAACATCTATGCGATCGATCAAGGCTATACATTAACTATCTACAGAAATAAAAAGGTATGCACAAGCAGCAGCAACTCCACTTCCTTGAGTGTCATCTCCTGACCAGCAAGACAGCCCAATAATTGCAACTGAAAATTATGAAAAAGTATTATCATTTTACCAGACAATTAGGCAGCGCTGTTTACAAAACAAGTATTTCCAATCATTTAGTTAGGTTGAAAAGTTTTACCAAGAAAGAAAATATTTAGAAACAAACAAAGAAACTAACATCAGGGGTACTTGAAATTAATCTTAAATCATGTTATAAAGACATTAGGAACATTAGAAAAGAACATACCTCATTCAGATTTCCAAAATGCCCTGTGCTGTTCTGAAAACCTTCCCAATTACTTTGTTTAGGCCTAGACCTAAGCTTAAAATTGCATCTTTTCCACGTCTTTCTGACAATTTCTGCACGATAAATACTATTTAGTAGACTGCTATATGACTGCCATACTACTTATGATGTGACAGTGAAAATTAGCCTTTAGTTCAATAAGGGCTTGTAAAAAAGAAAAATCAATAGTTGATTTTTACTGCCACGTCATCACAGTCCTATAGCAGTCTACTAAATAGCATTTCTCTTTCTGCACCGTCAATATAGGGAGGAAATACCATTGCTGTCAGTGTCACTGAACCACTCCTTTTGGGTGCAGTTCTTCAAGCCCCAAGCCTCCACCGCAAGCCTGCATTTTATAAGGACCAATATCAAATGTAGCTTTCATATAGATAAGTGATGTATACCCCCATGTTCATCGTCTATTTTGTTCAAAATACGTAGTTGTTGATATGTATTGTAAACAAAGGCTCTTGACCCTTTTGATGTGGTTAGAGTGAGTAATTGAAGACAACTACATAACCAGATTTGAAATCATATTCTAAACGATAATTCAAATACAACAGCTGAAGAACAAATTGAACTAATTCAGGTTTGGGCCAGCTTTAAACAGAATTGCATATAGTATAGAATTTTATCACTTTGTATAATAAATACCTGATTTGTTTGCAGCACTATGTACCATTTCTCCCTCTTGTGCTTTCCAAGAACATCCATCAGTAATTGGTTCGTGAAGTGGTAGAACTTACGACATGCATCAAACCAGGCAAAAGGAAAAACAGCATTTAGGAATTAATGATGTCTCGTATAACAAACTAAACATCCAAACTATATCATCAGTGGTGGGGGTTAAGTGGCCTCAAAGAAGTCCCCAAAGTGGTTAGGAATGTATTAGGGTGAGAGTTCAACTCCCAAAATGAGAATCCTTAATTCCATTCGTATTAGCCGCCTTAGGTTCCACTGATGTCCTGATAGGACTAGATCAGACTATTGTTCATGCACAGCTCGAATAGCTACAGTTGGTCTCCTCTAACTAGGCAAGCGTTTCTCCCCCATCCGCTTCTCTCTGGACAAATAATGCAAGATATGATTTACAAAGAAGCATTCAACAGAGGTGCAGAGCAGGGTTCAAACTGGTAATTTCGTTGCAAGAATCTCATGTCTCTAAGGTTTCTATTAACTCAAACAAGTCCAACTTCCTTAACGATATACATTTACTTCCTATTGTCACTATTAACTCAAACGCACGGCATTCTATTTATGTGAAGACATCAGTTGAACATACAAGTCCAGAAATTCTAGCAACAATGCATCAACACATTTCAACAATGGGATTGAAAAATGAAAAGACCATGTTTTAGAAGATATAGTGAACATAATCTCATAAGTTCACAACGAATCCCATCAATTGTATCATTTCTGTCATAAATTATTTTTATTTTAACCACCCCTCCCAACAACAAAAGAATGGTATACATAATATGAAGAAAAGAAAATAAATCCAGAGACGGTAGATGGCCGTTACACATTTCGCAAGGATAGCTAAAAGCTACATAACTGATCCTTTACACAACATTTTGGCTCGGCAGAGGAATTTTTTATCCTCCCAACGGCCAAAATAAAAAAGCATAGGAATCATAGATACTTCAGTTATAACTTGAACTCTTTCAGACCATCAATTCCTCACCAATAAGTTTCAGTACTACCAAACAAAGCAATTTATTTGACATGATTCTCTTCTTCTTTTTAAAATTAACATTTTACACACGCATAAAACCAAAAATCTTCCATACCAAGTAAAGAATTTTCCTTGTTTTCTCCCCAACCAAACAGGGCCACACAACAGCAATGTATGTGTATTTCACAACCAGAATCCTTCAATATAATGGACGACTCCTCCACTTTGCAAAAAGGATGATGTTAACAACAAGTCGGCTTCTTATTAGATGATATGGTAAAGACCTAGCCAGGTCCTAGCTTCTGTTTACCCAAGGACTGCACTTGTTCACTGACCTGAGTATCCACTAAGAAGAAAGGAGAGAGATTCGTTATAATTAATATGAAGGCACTCACATTGGGCTCAACAAAGTAGCTAAAAAGCTACTTTGTTGAGCCTGTAGCAAAAAATAAAAAAAAGTCCCACATTGGGCCACAAAACCCCAAATTTTGGGACCAGCTACCAGTGCTCAGCAAAGTTGCTGAGCACTGTAGCTCATCAAACAATATTTATAAAATAAAATAACAATCTCTCTCCTCTCATCCTCTTTTCTTTCTTTTCTTTTTTTTTTCTTCCTGCGTCTTCTCTCCCTGCACCTTCTTCTTTTCTCTTATATTTTTTTTCCTGCGCCAGCGTTCCTCTTTGGTGTGTTTTTTTTTTTTTTTTAAGTAATCTTCTTTGGTATCTGAATGATTTTATTTTATTTTATTTTAAAAAAAAAGACATTTAGAAAAAGATCGAATTTTTAAAAAAATGACAATTATAGAAAAAAAAATGAATTTTTAAAAATATGATCAATAAAAAATGACAAATTTTAGAAAATATAATTGTTAAAAAATGATAAAGTTTCAAAAATGATGATCAGAGAAATAATAAAAAAATAAAAATGATAGATAAATATTTAAATGAAATAGTAAAATTGTTAGTTAAAATACTGGCCGGATGAACAACAATCAAGTCAAGGTACAAGCTAGAATCTGCAAACGCTAAACAACAACCCTTCTTATAAACTCTCTCTAGAGTATTCTTATTGAAAAGATTGAACAACAATAACAACTAGGCAGTCAGCGCGCTTATTGTGCTTAAATAAGATTTAGGGTTCACCGAAAGTAAAATTACAAAAATGGTCTTCATTAAAAACCGTTGCACTTTGCTTGAGCCAATGTCGCGCGGCCCTGTCCTATGATTAGTCACATTCTTCGCAAGCGTCGAAAAAAGTCACGCAAGATTTGTCTCCTGCAAAATCGAAAATTCTCACTCCAGAAGCTTTCCTCCTTTACTCAAGATCCTCCATGAGACATTTGCAAAGTTGGGCTGCATCACTCTCCCAACGACTGAGCCCAATAATTCAACATGTGGGGGATTGACTTCCACACTGTTGTTCTCGGGAGATCACCATATATATGGTAATATTCTCTTGTACTTATTAAGCTGCACACACAAGATGTACATATTTATCTCAAGTTCTTTGTGCTCCAAACCCCAAACAAAAAGTGGAAAACACACGTACCTCAACTTGTCTAATAAAAACAAATTTTGTCCATATTGATTCAGCTTCATCAGCCATGGCAGCACATTGTTCTGATCAATGCAAGTAAAACAGGACTGGAGTAATCCTACACTAACAACGTTCATACATTTAGAAGGTGTACCATCCAAAAAAGAAAAAAGAAACATCCCATCAATAGATGAAAATTACATGCTTAATAATCAGCTATCTATGGCTACTAGAAGGAGCTCTGCCACTTCCTGCCAAATATATGGAAATTTTAGCTGACACACTGACTGGCTGAGAAATATATCAAGAATATTGTCAGAATATACATCTATTGTACGATTATCTAGTAAAATATAAGAAGCCATGGTGGTTGTGATGGTCTTCTTATACTTGATTGTACTCTACACGGTAGACCCACCAATTTCTTCACCCATATATTCTTTTCAAAACCAATTAATATAATCATAACTCCACGAAAGCAAACGGTTGTTAGAGAATATATAAAATATATATATATAATATGAAGTCACGGCCTGAAGCAAAACTAATTTTAGGAGCAAAACATTCCTGGGGCACAAAAATGAAATAAAACCAAACAAGTATGTTGAATAACGACAGTTCTTTAGGAAAATATCGGACAGTTTAAAGCACATAAGGCATGACAATGCACTGATACTATGTTAGAATATGCATCAGTTTACCTGCAACAATAAATGATGGAAAGTTATCTTATTGTCAAAACTACTTCATATGATTTGAATCTCCAAATACGTACTACAGAGGAAAATCACCTGTATACTAACATAGCATTAACAATCTCTCACTGGGAAAACGCCAACATACTTGAAAGCAACTATCTACGTTTCCATATGAAAAGACAATTCAATTAAGAACCTCTTATTCAATGTTAGTCTCCTTACAACGTTAGAAGTGAGTTCGGAACTTTGTCTCCATGAGCTACAAATTTTACAAAGCAGAATGAATTCTTTTGCAATCCATGCAACAAAACTTCTAATTTGGCAATTCGTGGTGGATAAATCTTGTTAACGTTTGTAGTTCAATAAAAGAAAAGTAATTCTGGTGGCAATAGAACTGAAATATAAAGGAAAAATTCTCACCCTAAGGTCTTCCATATGGTGATCCACAACAGCAATATGATATTCCTTTACACATTCAGACAACACGTAATTAGGTATGTAAAACAACAAACTAGAAATGCAAGCATTTCAAACATAGGACTTGAAGACGTGAGCTGAATATAAACTACCTGGTAAAAGAAAATAATTGGGCAAGGACCAAACATTCCTGCTCAAATGTGGCCTATGCAGACATCAAGACAACAAGGATCAAAAAATCTAATCAATTGACGACGTGTAAAGTTAAAGCTAATAAGAAATAAAACCGAAGACACCTAATATAAAAATCAAAAAGATAAAATTTCTTGATACCAGCGCAAGAAATATGTATCAAGGAATTATCTTTGGAATTTTTATATTGGTGTTGCTTGGTATTTATTTCTTGTCTTATTAGTTTCTTTACATCTCAACTTGAAGATTTTTAGATCCTTGTTGATCTTGATGCTTGCATAGGCCACATTTGAAGCGAAGTTTTGTGTCCTTGCCATATTATTTTCTCTTACCAGGTAAGTCTTATATTCAGCGCCCCCCCCCCCCCCCCACCCCCCCCCCCCCCCCCCACCCCCACCCCCCCCCCCCCCCCCCCCCCCCCCCCCCCCCTCACGTCTTTCAAGTCCTATGGTTTGAAATGCTTTGCATTTCTAGATTTGTGTTGTTTAACTACCTAATTACGTGTATTGTTTCCGGAATGTGTAAGAATAATCGATATTGGCTTTTGATGGACAACATATGGAAAGACTTAGGGAGAATTGTACCTCTATATTTGCAGTCTATGTGCCACCAGAATTACTTTTCTGTATTGAATACCAACTCGAACAACAATCAAGTCCAAGGTACAAGCTAGAATCTGCAAACGCTAAATCAAACAATCCTTCTATAAAACTCTCTCTAGAGTATTCTTATTGAAAAGACTGAACAACAATAACAACTAGGTAGTCAAGCCGGCCTTATTGTGCTTAAATAGAATTTAGGGTTCAAATCCGAAAGTAAAATTACAAAATGGTCTTCATTAAAAACCATTGCAACTTTGCTTGAGCCAATGTCGCGCGGCCTTGTCCTATGATTAGTCACATTCTTGCTTGTGCCAAGCTCAAGCAAAAGTCAAGCAAGATTTGTCTCCTGCAAAATCGTAAATTCTCACTCCAGAAGCTTTTCTCCTTTACTCAAGATCCTCCATAAGGACATTTGCAAAGTTGGGCTGCATCACTTCTCCCAACGACTGAGCACCAATAATTAAACATGCGCGGATTGATTTCCAACACTGTTGTTCCTCGGGAGATCACCATATATATGGTAATGTTTCTTGTACTTATTAAGCTGCAACACAAGATGTACATATTTATCTCAAGTTCTGTGTGCTCCCAAACCCCAAACAAAAAGTGGAAAAAACACGTACCTCAACTTGGTCTAATAAAAACAAATTTTGTCCATATTGATTCAGCTTCATCAGTCGTTGGCAGCACATTGTTCTGATCAATGCAAGTAAACAAGGACTGGAAGTAATCCTACACTAACAACGTTCATCATTTAGAATAGGTGCCACCATCCAAAAAAGAAAAAAGAAACATCCCATCATTAGATGAAAATTACATGTCCTTAATAATCAGTATCTGTGGCTACTAGAAGGAGCTCTGCCACTTTCTGCCCAAATATATGGAAAATTTTAGCTAACACAACTGACTGGCTGAGATATATATCAAGAATAATTATCAGAATATACATCTATTGTACGATTATCTACTAAAATATAAGAAGCCATGGTGGTTGTGATGGTCTTCTTATACTTGATTGTTACTCTACACGGTAGACCCATCAATGTCTTCACCCCATATATTCCTTTTGCAAAACCAATTAATATATCATTACTCAAAGAAAGCAAACAGGGTTGTAGAGAATATATATATATGAAGTCACGGCCTGAAGCAAAACTAATTTTAGGAGCAAAACGTTCCTGGGGCACAAAAATGAAATAAAAACCAAACAAGTATGTTGAATAACGACAGTTCTTTAGAAGAAAATATCGAACAGTTTAAAGCACATAAGGCATGACAATGCATTGATACCATGTTAGAATATGCATCAGTTGTACTCTGCACAGTAAATGATGTAACAAGTTATCTTATTGTCAAAACTAACTTCATATGATTTGATCTTCCAAATACGTACTATAAAGGAAAATCACCTGTATACTAACACAATCTCTCACTGGGAAAACGCCAATATACTTTGAAAGCAACTATCTAGTTTCATATGAAAAGACCAATTCCAATTAAGAACCCTCTTATATCAATGTTAGTCTCCTTACAACGTTCAAAAGTGAGTTCGGAAACTTTGATCTCCATGAACTACAAAATTTTACAAAGCAGAATGAATTCTTTTGCAATCCATGCAACAAAACCACTTCTATTTTGGCAATTCGTGGTGGATAAATCTTGTTAACATTTGTGGNATTGAAAAGATTGAACAACAATAACAACTAGGCAGTCAAGCCGGCCTTATTGTGCTTAAATAGAATTTAGGGTTCACCGAAAGTAAAATTACAAAAATGGTCTTCATTAAAAACCGTTGCAACTTTGCTTGAGCCAATGTCGCGCGGCCCTGTCCTATGATTAGTCACATTCTTGCCAAGGTCGAAAAAAAAGTCACGCAAGATTTGTCTCCTGCAAAATCGAAAATTCTCACTCCAGAAGCTTTCCTCCTTTACTCAAGATCCTCCATGAGGACATTTGCAAAGTTGGGCTGCATCACTTCTCCCAACGACTGAGCACCAATAATTCAACATGTGGGGATTGACTTCCAACACTGTTGTTCCTCGGGAGATCACCATATATATGGTAATATTTCTTGTACTTATTAAGCTGCAACACAAGATGTACATATTTATCTCAAGTTCTTTGTGCTCCCAAACCCCAAACAAAAAGTGGAAAACACACGTACCTCAACTTGGTCTAATAAAAACAAATTTTGTCCATATTGATTCAGCTTCATCAGCCATTGGCAGCACATTGTTCTGATCAATGCAAGTAAACAAGGACTGGAAGTAATCCTACACTAACAACGTTCATCAATTTAGAATAGGTGTCACCATCCAAAAAAGAAAAAAGAAACATCCCATCAATAGATGAAAATTACATGTCCTTAATAATCAGTATCTATGGCTACTAGAAGGAGCTCTGCCACTTCCTGCCCAAATATATGGAAAATTTTAGCTGACACAACTGACTGGCTGAGAAATATATCAAGAATAATTGTCAGAATATACATCTATTGTACGATTATCTAGTAAAATATAAGAAGCCATGGTGGTTGTGATGGTCTTCTTATACTTGATTGTTACTCTACACGGTAGACCCACCAATTTCTTCACCCCATATATTCCTTTTGCAAAACCAATTAATATATCATAACTCCACGAAAGCAAACAGGGTTGTTAGAGAATATATATATATATATATATATATGAAGTCACGGCCTGAAGCAAAACTAATTTTAGGAGCAAAACATTCCTGGGGCACAAAAATGAAATAAAAACCAAACAAGTATGTTGAATAACGACAGTTCTTTAGGAGAAAATATCGGACAGTTTAAAGCACATAAGGCATGACAATGCACTGATACTATGTTAGAATATGCATCAGTTGTACACTGCACAATAAATGATGTAACAAGTTATCTTATTGTCAAAACTAACTTCATATGATTTGATCTTCCAAATACGTACTACAGAGGAAAATCACCTGTATACTAACATAGCAATTAACAATCTCTCACTGGGAAAACGCCAACATACTTTGAAAGCAACTATCTAGTTTCATATGAAAAGACCAATTCCAATTAAGAACCCTCTTATATCAATGTTAGTCTCCTTACAACGTTCAGAAGTGAGTTCGGAAACTTTGATCTCCATGAGCTACAAATTTTACAAAGCAGAATGAATTCTTTTGCAATCCATGCAACAAAACCACTTCTATTTTGGCAATTCGTGGTGGATAAATCTTGTTAACGTTTGTAG